>JABSNV010001209.1:0-107984 GCA_024085815.1 Flaveria linearis | reverse complement strand
CAAAAAGCTCATCATCCTCTGTCTATCAGCAGACTTCTTTTGACTCTTTTGGATGATGGCTCTTGACTTTGCAGCTGCTCCCCTCATCTTTCTTTTAGCCGCTTTGTGTTCTTTAATGAACTATGTTCAGCTGCTTAAGATATTCTAATACAAAATGTACTCATATGAGAGGGAAAGAAGTGCAGATGCCTGATAGAGGGTAGGAGCACGTTTGTAAAGCCTCCTTATCTACCCGAGGTTGTTCAGTTGCCACAGCCTCTTTCTCATGGCTTTCATGAACTGGGGAGAGGGTAGGAGCATGTTTGTTAGCTCTAAGTCTGCCAGTTCATTCAGTTCTTCTAAGGGAAGAGAGATGAGTTCATCTATATGTAAATTCTGGTCCCCAAGTAGTTTAATCTGGCATCCCTCAACTCATCATCTTGAGTGTTTAGCCTGGGGGCTGCCCTGATTGCTGCTTTCATGAAGCCTGAAGATCCACTTGAACTCTCTCCCCTTAGCTTCCTCTTTTTCTCTCTTTCCTCCTCAATCTCCTCAGAAGTCATTTTCCTCTTCCCTTTGTCGCTCACAGGGCTTGGTGACTCGAGGTGGAGAGAGCTTTTGCCTTCATTGCTTGGTTCAGCATTCAAGCTCTGGAAGAGAGAGGTTATGAAACACCTTCACCAATTGGTGCCTCATTGAGGTAGAGGATGTGAAGTAGTTGTTTCTGTGACAATGCTCACAGGTTCTATCATTTGGCCTTCAATCAACGTTTCCCCTTTGAAACTAATCTTAGGGTTCACCTCAACATCCAGTTGACCAATGACATTATCTGTTTACATTTGTCTTCTTCTATGCCTTAACTCTTCAACAATCTTGTCTTGAATCCTTTAAGCCATTATGTCAGCTTGCCTATGTTGAGTTTGGTTAACAAGTGGCATATTGACTAGAGAAAAATGTCATAGTAGTTCAAGGTCTGAAAGTTAATGACCTCTTGCTGCCCTTGAAATCTATACAGTATCAGGGCTCTTCTATCAGCATCATACCTCTACCTAGTATTTCATTCACAGCTCCATAGGGTGGAATGACATTTGGAATCTTGTACGAAACTGAGAATGTGATCATGACAACACATCTAAAGAAAGCGGCTTGTGGCTTTCATATCTTGGTAAATAAGAGATCGATCCCGTAGTTCAATACTGGGAAGGGTCCCTTGGTAACACCTCCTCAAAAGACTTTGTTTGAGAGAGTCCACATTGATGTGAACTTGAGGAGGTTGCTGAGTATGGACAATTGCAAGTAAGGGTGGTGAGTCCTTAAATGTCCATACTCTATGAAGGACTTCTAAGTTCTGAGATTGCTTGAACTTCCTCCCCTTTTTTAGTAGCATCACCCTCTTACATAGGTGAGCTGGGGGTAAGTCTATCACATCCTCAGGTTCTTGTGCTCCTTGTTGAACCCTCCTGAAAGGTTTCCTAGCTATTTGTTCCTTGAGATCAGAAATCTCAAGTTGTTGATCATTGACCTACCCTTCTTTGCAAGGTAGTCATTTAAGATTTCAAGTGACTGACCTTAGAGACTAAATAGGTGCATGTTTTGGTCAGTTCTTGCACCTTTAGTCTGGGATTCCCCTCATCTTTAGTAGAAGGATCATTGGGGATGAGAGAATTGGACCTAAGTCTTCTTCCTCATCACTAGCCTGTTGTTCTTGGCTGTTGGAATTCCCTACACATTAACAGCTTCAGTTGAGTGTCAATGGGCTGAGTTGCCATGGTTGAGGTCTTAATGATGTAATCACTTGTAGAAACCCTCTTTGTTGAGTCAAGCACCTTTGAAGAAATAGAAGATTTCCAATTTATATTGAAGATGAAGATTTGAAGAGCAAGAATCAATAAAGTATTAGTCTAGGGTCTATATTATAAATACTATAAATTCTAGACTAGTATAAATAACATACTTATCATTAATTATAAGGATGGATAAATCACCACCAAATGTGGGAATCATATTCCATCAACAACAACATCATATCATTATCCTTCATGGATGATGAATTCACCATCAATCAATAAACAAAAATATTATTAAACACAATTGTGTTTATCATTATTGGATTCTAGCATCTAATTATCAAAATTTGTTAATATCAATTTGAATATGAAGATCCAAGCTCATCAACCCCGTTCGAATCAGGAGTTCAAAATTGGTATCAGAGCCGGAGTTGATGGATTCATATTGATTTTGATCAGATTTCATGGTTATATTGTTAAAATTAGTGAAGATTTGAAGAAAACTTGAATAAAAAGTTTTGTGTTTTTCACTAGATCTATGAATTTGATGGTGGATCTGATGAAATCAACATGAATTTGATGTTATCTAATCATTTCTATGTTAGATCCATCAATTGGAAGGCAAATTAATCAAGTTTGGAGGCAATTTGATTAGAGTTTGGGTTTCTAGTAGCATATGAACATTTACACACACTAGTGTATGTGTTCTTGGTGTTTTCAACAAATTCTCAGATCTGGAGCATTGAATTGGATCGACCAGTGTTTTGGATTTTGATATAAGTTGTTGCTACACCAAATCAACAATCAATTCAATAATATTAGGTGAATTTGAAGCTAATCATAGTATTAGTTTTTTTGATTTTGGGTGTTCATGAGGTGATTATTATGATTCTGATTCTGATCTGATTTGGAATAAAAATTTATGTTAAATTGATATACAAACAAGTTACAAAATCATTTTAATACAAATTCTCGTCATATACAACAATTGAGTTGGGTTCTGCATGGATCTAAGGGTGTTTCAATGGTTTATTTGCTGAAAATTGATGTTTAACAAATGTACAAGTGGTTAGCAGCTGGTACAAGTCACTTGTGCAGCAAAAATATCAGCGGATTGTGATTTGAGTCCGTTGAGTTTGTTAATATGATCTATGGATAGGTAGTTGTTGGATCTATTAAGGCTGGTGCAACCAAAACAACACTTAGAAGAAATTTGCACAACTAAGGAATGTCTTCCGAAGGCAATGCTGCAACTTCTGAAGATTCTGAGATAATCTTCCGAAGAACTTCCGAAGGATGAACTCAGTCTTTCGAGACTAAGAAGTTCTCCTTCCGAAGAGGACACTTAGAAGAATGAAGACAAAGTCTTCTGAAGACTAAAGCCTCGGAAGAAGCTGTGTCTTCCGAAGTATAAAATGCTTCGGAAGAACTTACTCTTCCGAAGTTGTCTTACTTCGGAAGAAGCACAGTATGAACCACTAGACAAAGCATAGTCCGACTGACAATTGCTGCCTACTCTGATCTTCTGCAAAGATGCTTTCCACGCTCGTGTGTTGACCTTACCTTTGTCCACTGTTCACCATTCTTAGTAGGTGCAGTTGCCACCTTTAGTGGTTGACCAAATGGTAAGCCATGGACCTGTCATGACTACCAAATCTTAGATATACTTTATCTACGATACCTTACCTCTTACAATGTAGTATTTGTATAGTAGTAAGTCCCAGCATGTTATCTACGTATAACAAGCTGTAGATAGTAGTATATATAGTCGCTCATTGTAACTTAGTATCCATGCTTCTGCATGAGTCTTATAATACTTAGTTGAGAGATAATATATACAAGTATCTTGAAAACTTCTCTTGTTCTTACTTATTATATTATTATCAACTGAGTTCTTAATTCTACAATTCATCTTTGAGTAATACTTGGTAAGTTTGAGAGACATACTAAGTGTTGTGAACCCATATCGATCCTGCAGTAGTTCGTATCTTATCTGTAGATGTGCATAATTAATCAACAACAAACAACTTTGAGCAGCCTCAAACACTCGAATCTGTCACCAGAATAGCCCCTGCATCAACTTATATGCAGCCTCTTTACCCACATATCCGCATTAACAATCATTCAACATGACACACCTTATGCAGCTTGCTAACGTCTGATGATCTAGATAGGTTGGACTCACCTAGATTAGATTAGCTTATTTCTTCTATGTTATAGGACTAATGTTAGATGATTTACATTTATGTAAGTAATGTCTAGTTTTGTTTTATCTTTGTTTCGCACTGACCAGCGAAACTACGAGCGAATCTATAGATTCGCTCGTAGTCAGCTGAAAAAGGTCACCCGACAAAACTGTTGTTCGCTGCCGGGTGAACTTACTTTCTGGTCAGGGTAGTTTCGCTCAATCGAAACTACCAGCGAATTTAGTACTGTTATATATTTGCATCTCTTGTATCTTTGGGAGCAAGTTTTGCCAAACCTTAATCGAAATACACTTTTGCATTACTGTTTTCATAGCACTTTTGGGCTGGAATTACATTGTTTTCACATCATTGAGCCTTTATTTGTTAGTATTGTTGAGTTTGGATCATATGGCTTTATTTTGAAACTCATTTCTATATTTTGCCCTGTTGATTCAATTTCTATGGGATATCACTGTGATTATTATTCATTAGCACTGAAATCGATCACCAAAGGACCAACAATATGGTATCAGAGCCTTATGCTCTTGATTTGTTGAGTTTTTGGGTTTTTGAGATGGTTTGAAGAAAAAGTTACCGTTCCATTCGATTTTGATCATCAAAGTGTGTTCTGCTTTCAGAAATCCATAGAAAAACCTTTATTCTTGTTGTAGGGAGATATCCCAATCATCCAATCGCTAATTCATAGCGATTTGGGTGAGTTCAGATTGTTTTTCTGACCGAACAGGAGTTGTTCATCGGGCGAATCTATCGATTATCCAGTGAATCTATCAAGTTCCCAGCGAATCTATTTCTCCCTGTGGGTCTAGCGAATCTGGACTCACTGAACGAAAGTTCACCTTTCTTGCCTAATTCTCAAGCGAAGATGCTGTCGAATTTACCACTAGAACGAAAGTTCTACTAGTTCTGCGAACTTGTTGAGCGAACTAGAGCTTCCATAGCACTGATTCGAGCGAATCTGTTGCTTTTGTCAAGCGAATCTACAAGCGAATTTACAGGCGAAGTTACCAGCGAATTTAAAGAAAGTCAGCGAATTTAGTGATTGAGCGAACTTATAAACCACTTGAAAAATAATGACTTTAACAAATATCACCATGACTGATTTGGAGAGTATTCAACCTAACAGGCCACCGAGGCTTGTAAATGGTGAGAATTTTGAGGACTGGAAAAGATGTTTGAGGGCTTTCTTCTTCTACACAGATCACAGTCAGTGGGAATCAATTGTAAATGGACCTCACAAACCGACAACTACTGTTGGTACTGTCACCTCACTAAACAATGACCCAAGTACTTATACTGAGACTGACATTAAGTTACTTGACCGGGACAAGAAAGCTCTTGGAGCACTGACTCTTTGTTTGCATCAGGACATTTACAATAGATTTGCCGAACACACAACTGCTAAGGATCTGTTGATGCATTGTGTGAGTTTTATGACGGTAATGAAGATTTGAAGAAGGACAAGAAAGCTCAAGCCGAGAAGGAGTTTAATTCATTTGTGGGATACAGGCATGAGAACCTCACTGATATAACAAACCGTTTCTTATCAGTTTCAAGCACTCTTAAGAAGTACGATGAGCAATTAGGAAACCATGAGCAAGTTACTAAGCTACTTGATTCACTTCCTCCAGAGTGGAGTATTCAAATCAAGTTGCTCAAGCAAGAAAGGAACTTTGCTGATTACAAGCTCATGGATGTAATCAACAAACTTAAGTCATTTGATCTTGATCTCAAAAGAAGAGAATATAACCAGGGAATGATGCCGGGAATAATTCAACCTTAGAATGCTGCATTGATTTCATCCGCTGCAAACTCTCAGTATTATGGTGCAGCCTGTGGAGGTAGGATCAGCTGGTCATGTCAGTTCAGATAAGTCGGTTGGTGGTACATCACACGTGGGTTCGAGCTCAAAGGCATTAGTCAATACTCAGATTTCATCTGACACTATGTCGTTGTTCGGGTTGTTCGTTCAAAGCTATGAAGCTCCGGTTGCAGGTGAATTGAAAGGTAAAGGTATGACTGTTGAAGACACATGTCGTGTTCAGGTTGTTCGTTCAAAGCTATGAAGCTCGGTGCAGGTGAATGAAAGGTAAAGGTATGACTGTTGAAGACATGTATCAGGTGGATCCTGATGATCTTGAGGAGACTGACATTCAGTGGCAAATGGCAATGCTAAGTCTTCTGCTAGAAGGTTTATGGAGAGAACCGGTAGAAGAAATTTTGGGAATCAGGGTCAGAGCAACAAGCTTGGGTATGATAAATCTAAGCTAAGATGTTTCAACTGCAAACAGCTAGGTCATTTCAAGAGAGAAGTCCATCTCCAGTCATTGTCTCAGAACCAGTCAATTCTTGCAACTCTAAGGTCATTCTAATCACGGAAAAGGTTGAAGAAGTCAAGCCAAAGAAAGAAACTGCTCTACTCACAAACTTTGACTGGAGTGCTGAAATTGAAGAATCAAAGGAAGAAATTAACCAGGCTTTAATTGCAGAGGTAGTGGAGGTGCCTGATACTGATAATGACTACATTGATTGTTTTAATCCTTTTAGAGAATTCAGAGATGAAGCCTGTGATGATATTATAATGGTGATTCAAGTGGAGAAGCTTGTGTTGGTATGATTCAAGAGAATGATGACGATGCTACTGATAACAAAGCCGGTAAAGACAAAAAGGTAAAGGAAACTGAAGCTGAAGTTCAAGAGGGAGTTAATTTAGTTCAGGAGGAAGTCGTTCATGAAGGTCTGGTTTGCAAAACTGTGGATGTCATTGATAAAGTTGAGGAGGTGCCAGGGAAAGTTGATGAGGAACAGGTTGATGCTGAGGAAATTGGGAGAGCTGCTGATGACTCAAGGACTGCAGATGTTGAAGTTAATCAAGAAGGGAAATCAGAATCAAACATGGAAGAAATGATTCAAGCAGCTAAGCGAGCAGCTGTGGAGGAATACAAAAGAACCATTCCTGCATGCCAATGTGATGTGCTCTCGTGGCTGAAAAAATGGTAATGGGTCTTCCTTATGATATTGTAGAAGATATGTGTTCCTCTGCTTGTAAAATACGTTTAATTGGCATATACAAAGCTAATAGATTATTAATGAATAATGAAAATGAATTAAAAAGGCTAAACAAGGAACTTAAGGTGAATGAATCAAAATATTTTGTTAAATTAAGGGAAGCTTTAAAAGAAAATGAACATTTGAAAAGAACTCTTTTGGAAAAGAACTGTAAAGTCAATTACTTGACTGAACAAGTTACACTTGCTGAGTTTGAAACAAGAAAGCTTAAAATAAGTTGGAAAATGGACTCTTTCGGGTATGAAACAGGAGGAATTATGCAAAAGACAAAGGGGGGCTAAAATCAAGACCGGGTTGGGTCATGAGATAATGTATATGTCCATCCTCCACCTAGTACTTTCTGTTATTCTCCTACACCCACTCCTCATCCTTCCAATGACTGATACAAGAGATTATATAGAATGATACTAACAGTCTCTTTGCAGGTTTAGTTGGAGTAAGCCATAAGGAGGTGCGAGAGGAATATGATTATGGTGGCAGTAGTGGTCTTGGCAGCTCTAGTAACTCTAGTTTAAATTCGAAGATGTCTTTTGTAGACAATAGTTTAAGTAGATTTGTCATGTCAAGTACTGTTTTAAATTCAGACAATAGTTCATGTAATAGTAATTTAGGATGTTCTGTTTCTGACTGTGATGATTCTAGTGATGATGTTGCTAATGATGTTTGTGTGGATGATAAACCTCAACTTTCAGGTCATGTCTCTAAAAGTCAAACAAAAACAAACTGCTTTAACAAATTCTTCTCTCATCCAATTCCATCTTTACACCGATAAGATTTCAAAACCAAAAGATAAAGAAATATCTTCTTCCACTGAGAATAACAAGGATAAAATTGAACAAAAATCAGTTAAAGTGGAAGTCATCACAGGGAAGTCAAAAGAGTCATATGACTCATACAGTGATTCAGATTCAAAAGTGTCTGAATGTGATGAAGAAATATCTATTGATAAAATTCCTTCATCAAACTGTTCTGAAACAAAGTTGAGATCTTATTGTTTCAGATGTGAAAAGGATGATCACTTAGTAAAGCAATGTCCTGAATCTGGTAGTAACAGTATGCAGACTAAACTTTTGGAACTAGATTGATAGATTTTGTGAATGGTTTCTTTTGCAGAAGATCTATTACTCCAAGACCTAAGTACACTAAGACTTGGGTCCTACTTTCCAAAGTCTAACTATTTTTTCTCAAATGTCAAAAATCATCCAGAGCCGCTGTAAATAGTGTTTGGCATGTAGATAGTGGATGTTCCAGACATATGACTGGATTGAAGGATCTATTGACAAATTACAGAATCATTAATGGAGGATATGTGGCTTTTGCTGGAGACAAGAATGGTGGAAAGATGATTGGCCAAGGAGATGTCTCAAATGGTTCACTGACCTTAGAGAAAGTTAACTATGTTCCTGAGTTGGCATTCAATCTTCTTAGTGTATCACAAATCTGTGATAAGGATATTCCAGTGCTATTTCTTGCAAACGAATGCCTATTCATGAAGCCCGAGTTTTCTATCCCTGAGAAGTTGGTGATAATGCGAGCTCCAAGGCGAAATGATACATATTTGCTGAATATGGGATCACATGAATCAACTTCTACCGTGACTTGTTTTCTGTCTAAAGCTTCGTCTCATGAATCTTTTCAGTGGCATAGACGTTTAGGACATATTAACTTCAAAATTTTAAATAAGTTGGTTAAGAACAATTTAATAAGAGGACTACCACTGAAAGATTATTCAGTGGTAGAGAAGTGCATGGCTTGTGCTAAAGGAAACAACACAAAAAGGCACACAAAATTAAAATTCAAAACTCAATTTCTCATCCCCTTGAATTGTTACACACTGACTTATTTGGCCAATAAGTGTAAAGTCAATTGCTAAGAAATCTTATTGTTTGGTTGTCATAGATGATTATTCAAGATACTCATGGGTGAGATTTCTTGCACACAAAAATGAAACAGCTGAAGAGTTAATGAAGTTGATTCCATTGATTGAGGTTCTGGGGAAGAGGAAGGTTCAAGCCATCAGAAGTGATAAAGGAACTAAGTTCCAAAATCATATCTTCAATTCTTTCTATGAGCAAAGAGGTATTCTCAGACAGTTCAGCGCTACAAGGACACCACAACAGAATGGTGTCGCCGAAAGGAAAAACAGAGATCTCGTGGAAGCAGCCAGGACTATGCTGATTGAGTCAAAGCTTCCAATTATCTTCTGGGCAGAAGCAGTAAATTGTGCAGCTTACGTTTTAAATCGAGTACTAATCGTCAAAGACAAGATGAAGACATCATATCAGTTGTTTCGCGGTATCAAACCCTTGATTGATTTTCTGCGCCCATTTGGATGCTCTTGTACTCTGCTGAATACTCAAATCAGAAGACGAAGTTTGGAGCAGTTTCTGATGAATGCTTCTTTGTGGGGTACTCAGAGACACAAAAAGCTTATCGTGTGTACAACAAACGGACGCGGATTGTGCAAGAATCATATTATGTTGATTGGCAGGAATCTAACCCACGAGCATTGGAAGTGAACCAGCATGGTTTTTCGATTCTACCACCGTCTTCAAATCATTCAATCTCCCAAATTCTGATGATGATGACATCACTCCTCACACATATGTTAATCCAATTCCATAACAACCACAGCCAGACATCACTTCATTAACTCACGTATCATTTGATATTCCATCCTCTTCACTACCACCACCCAATCCCTCATCTTCATCCAACCCAATCTCTCCATCAGATGTTCCATCCTCATCAAATTCCAACCCAATTCCACTTTCTGATTCCATCTCCCAGACAAGCTCATCCATTCCATCTCAACCATCCAATCCCACATCTACACCCCAATCCAATCCATCAACGCTTAACACAAACTTTAAAACCTTGAAAAACATCCACATGATTATATCATTGGATCAATTACTGATGGTGTGAGGACTCGAAGTCAAAGTGGGTTGATTAATGAGTGTCTCTATTCTGCTTTCTTATCTCAAATTGTTCAAAGAATTATAAACAGGCACTTGAAGATCCAAGTTGGGTCGAGTCTATGCAAATGGAGTTGCAATAATTCAGAAAGCTGAAGGTTTGGGAATTAGTTGACCTTCCTCCAAACAAATGTCCCATTGGTACCAAATGGGTGTTTCGGAACAAGCCGGACGATCGTGGTATAGTTATTAGAAACAAGGCTCATTTAGTCGTTCAAGGTTTTGCTCAAAAGGAAGGAATAGACTATACTGAAGTGTTCGCTCCAGTTGCGCGCATTGAAGCCATCAGAATCTTTCTGGCACACGCAGCCCACAAGAATTTCAAAGTTTTTCAGATGGATGTTAAGTGTGCCTTTCTATATGGAGACATTGATGAGGAGATCTATGTATGTCAACCATCGGGTTCGAGGATCCAGACCATCCAGACAAAGTGTACAAGTTAGACAAATCATTGTATGGGTTGCATCAAGCTCCCCGTATCTGGTATGAAACCCTGACACAGTATCTGCTCAGCAAAGGTTTCTCTTGCGGGACTATAGATATGACACTGTTCAAGAAAGAGGTTGATGGTGAAATGCTAATAGTTCAGGTGTATGTTGATGATATTATCTTTGGATCGTCAAATGAGAAGTTGTGTAGAGAATTTGAAGAAGTGATGAAAGATCGATTCAAAATGAGCATGATGGGGGAGATGTGCTTCTTCTTAGGCTTACAGGTGGAACAGAAATCTGAAGGCATTCTTATTCACCAAGGGAAGTACATCAAAGAAATCCTCACGAAGTTCCAAATGGACAACTCAGCCACAGAACTGACCCCTTCACTGCTCAAACATGCTTGACGCCTGATGAAAATGGGAGTCCGTGGATACTCATCGTTACCGCTCGATGATCGGATCTCTCATGTACCTTACCGCCAGTCGTCCAGACATTACATTCGCAGTGTGCTACTGTGCTCGTTTCCAGGCTAATCCTAAAGAATCACATGAAAAAGCTGTTAAACGCATTTTTCGTTACCTTAAGGGTTCCTCCTGCTTGGGTCTTTGGTACCCAAAAGGTGGGAACTTTGATTTACATGCTTTTTCTGATAGTGATCATGGTGGTTGCAGGATAAACAGAAAATCAGTCACTGGTGGATGTCAATATCTGGGTGATTGTCTTGTTTCATGGCAAAGCAAGAAGCAAACAACAGTCTCCTTATCCACAGGGGAAGCTGAATACATCGCTGCATCAAGCTGCTGCTGCCAAGTGCTCTGGATCCAACATCAGATGATGGATTATGGCATCAACTTCCTTCATACACCATTGTTTTGTGATAATGAAGCTGCATTCGGAATTGCCAAGAATCCTATTCATCATACTCGAACCAAGCACATAGAAACAAGAATTCATGCCATCTGTGACGCCAGGAAAAGGGATTCATTGATATCATTCCCATTGAAACAAGAAAGCAAAAGGCTGATCTTTTCACAAAAACTTTTGATAAACCACGTTTTTAAACTGATTCCATGTTGGGATTGATATCTTTCTGACAAATCTTTTCCTGAAAATAGAATATGTTTAACCTGTATATATGTACATACTTTCTTCCTGGTTTTTTTTTGTTGTCTGCCTTGAGAATTCTTATGTCCCATATCTCTTTACTCCTTTTCTTTTCTTTTAGTTTATTTGTTAAGAAATCATGAAAAACAGAAATTTTCTATTTAATTAGCTATCAAATGAAAATTTGGGGGAGATTAAAGCTAATAATAAATTTTTAACGTTTTATTCTCTCAGGAATTCAAGAAAATGAAGTAAGAAAGAGGGGAACATCTTATGCTGGGATATGCATGGTAGACTCATCCTAAAAACAAAGTAAACAAGTGATCATGCAGCCAAATTAAAGATCATAACTCAGTAATAAGGATTATCCTCATGATTTTGGTCTGTACAAAGATACAAGTCTTGTCTAAAACTTGGTTGAGAGTTGCTAATTGCTGTCTTGCACCTGTACTGAATTTACTTTTGGGATTAGGTTATCGATGTGAAGCTTATGGTGTTTCCCACCGGGATGGTGACTCGGTGATAATGCCCTCTAGGTCAAACATTAATAATCTCAATAACCCATTATTGTATATACATGCATATATTAGATAGGAAAAGATGTGTGTTTATCTCCTCTGCTATGCGAAAGCATTGACCTGGAGTGATGATCTTCTCTGCTATGCGGTGGCATTGACCTGAAGCTCTCATCAACACGCCTAGATGATTTTCTCTGCTATGCTAAAGCATTGACCTGAAGCTCTCATCAATTAGTTGTAGGTCGAGTCTGCGTCTCATGTGTATACCTTGCATATATGTATGTCTGCATCTGTACATTATAGTGTCCCATATGTATATTATGCTAGTCATTGTGGTTGCATTTAAGTAGATTCAGTATAATGATCAGGCAAAATCAATGATTATGCTTAATAAACCTTGATGACGAGACTAGTTCTTTATCAAATATCAGTGGGGAACAAGTTGCTGAGTTTCTAAGACAATTCAGAACATGATAAACAGTTGTAGATCACGAGTTGAAAAGAACAGGGATTGGGTTTAAGCGGACAAACATATCAGCAATCTCGCTAAGTCATGACCCTCTGAAAAACTTCGAGAAAAAGATGATATTATATCCTTTTACCATTTAATTTAATTTAATTTTTTATTTTTTCTTTTATTTTATTTTATTTAATTTTCATGAGTGTTGATATCGTGGGGCAATAAAGTATTCAAAAGGCAATTTTTTATTTTTATTTATTATTTATTTTATTTTTATTATTATTTTTATTTATTTTATTTATTTATTTTTTTTAATTTTTATTTTATTTTAATTTTAAAATTTGTCCTTGAGTCAGGCGAAATTAAGATTCGCCATAGCGAACCTATAACTTGCCGGTAAGCTCGACCAGTTGCAAGTCAAGCGAACGTGTTGATGTTACCGGACGAATCTATAGATTCGCTACAGCGAATCTAAGTTCTATAAAACGCACAGTGAACGGGTAATTCTACACAGTGACTTTAAACTCAAAACTTGTGTTCATTGTGCGAATTTCAGATTATCTTTTCAGTGTTGATTTCAGTTCGTTGTTTGCTATAAAGGTTTTAGGTAGGTGTCGCGAACCACGCTAAACGCTTTAATCGGGTAGTTTTCCTCGCATTGTGAGATTTAGCAGGTTCGCTTGGGTTAGGGTTCGGGAACCCTCGTCCAGCGAATTTGCTGATCTTCAGGCGAAACTGAATGAAAGTTCACTTGAAACGAGTGAATTTGTAAATTCACCCAGCAACTTTGCCTTTTCACTTGAACCGAGTGAAATTATAGATTCACCCTAGCGAACTTAATATTTTCAAGCGAATTTGAACTAAAAGTCACTTGAGTCGAGCGAATCTATAAAATCACCCTAGCGAATCTATAAAATCACCCCTGTAAATTTGCTGATGTTCAGGCGAAATTGAACGAAAGTTCATATGAACCGAACGAATCTATAGATTCACCCAGCGAAATTATTGATCTTCAGGCGAATCTATAGATTCACCTCAGCGAATTTATTTATTTTTTTTTTATATTCATATATTTATTATGTTGTATACTTACACTTTTCTAATTTGTTTTCAGTGATCATGGCTAACCTTAAGTTTGATGAAAAGAACAACACTGTAGCACTTCTAGACGAAGATAGTCCTAAAGCTGTAGGGTTCAGAGATTGCATTAAGTGGCTGAAACAGTCTCGAATTCACTACGCTATCACTCACTCACCGTCTATCTACATCTTACACATTCAAGACTTCTAGAGATCAGCCAAGCTGGATATTAAAGCCAATCCAAACTGCATTCGAGCAAGAATAGGAGGGAATGATATGGTCATTACTGAAGAAATCATAGCCAGAGTGCTTTGACTAGAAGGTGATCAGGGAGACGAAGTAGAGCTTTCTGACAATCAAGTCATGGAGGAGGATTCAGAAGTATGGGGTATGAAGGACCATCCTTCGGTTCGAAGAAAGAGATAAAAAAATCCATGCTATCTAAAGAGGAGATACATAGCTCACGTATTCATCATGTGCTTAGATGACAGGAAGGGAGGATCAGATGGTCTTAATTTGAGATGGCCAAAGCAATGGTGATATTTGCAGAGGTCAGAAAGCAAATATAGCCCGACTGATTTTTGAGTGCATGTGCGATAACATCATGGCAGTTAAGAAAGAAAAGTGGCTACTGTATCCCAGATTTGTCCAAATGTTAGTTGATGATTTGATTCCTAACATCCAAAGCATGGAGAAATAAAGAGTCTTGCCCTGATGAGCTCCAGGATATTTGCAGACTGTGCTTCTGCAAGACATGACTTCAGTGGGAAGATCACCCATTTATGCGAAAACATGTATTCTGCTGAGAGATGGGCATACATAAGAAAGTGATAGAAACAGAAGAGAAGAGAGCTGCGGAGAACAGGGAAAAACGGAGGAAACGGTTAAAAAGAGAAAAAGATATGCTAAAGAAAAAGAGTATAACTTTGAGGAGGAGATAGAGGCAGCCATGAAAGAAGTGAGAGCTGAGAAGGAGAGGAGAACAAAGAAGAGAGCTGAAGAAATTAGTCATGCTAAAGCCTTAGAAAGGAGAACAAAACACAAGCATCAGGCATTCACAGAAAATCCACCAAGAAAGATGCCAGATCTGAACTTGATCAAGATGTGATTAGAAACGTCAGTGCTTCTGTGGCCAATGAACTGAGCATGATGAAAACCAAACTGATAAACCAGGAGTTGAGGGAGAAAACAAAGGATGATTGATTGAAGGCTAACAAAGATGGTGTTGGATCAACAAGAGCTGATCAAGACATTGTTCAAGGAGGTAATTCTCTAAAGGAAGCGGCTGGCCTGCCAGATGTAAGATCTGAAGAGGAGCTCAATGACCTCACCGATACCTCAAATATGCATTTTTGAAGGTGGGGGATTTTCTGCGGCAGGAGAGGGCCCAAGCTCAGCAGCTGGTAGTAGTAATGCTGCAGGATCAAGTCAAAGGAACGACAAAAATGAAGAAATTATTGATGCTGAAGGAATACAGGGAGAGGATGATGATGTGGAGGTTGTGGATGCAGCTTTTGTGGATTTGGGGCTTGACATTGAGAAGGATTTAACAGGTGAGGAGGTTGTTGGGGAGAAACAAAGAATGGAGAAAGAAAAAGAATAAGATGAAGCTAGTGGATGAAGAGGAGGAAGTTGAAGAACAGCTGGTGGATTACGGCTCGGAGCCTGAATTTTATGAAGTAGATGAACGTCCAGTGACCTATGTGGCTGAAACTGGGTCATCTGAAACTGGAACGGTGGAGTTAGATCAAACTGAATAGTTTGTTAAAGAAAAAGAGGCTGAGGAGATAACTCCACTGTTCCAGAACATCAGAAACCCAACAAGAAAAGAGAGTGATAAAAAGATCTTCAGCTGGAAATATAACTCTGAGCTCAAGTTGTTTATGATCAAAAGAAGGGGAGGAGGATTTCTTATGTACACAAAAGAAAAGCTTTTAAAACCCTCCCAAGATGGGATTTGAGGAGACTGGCAGAGATTCCTTTACTTGGAGCTGACCAGAGTGAAAGGGCCAAGCTGCTGGAGAAGAAATTAAAAAAGGTTTGACTGATAACTTCAAAGCTTTTGGTTTTATGAAAATGGAAAGAAAAAGGTCAAAGAAAGACGTTGATTGGGTGACTGGGAAAGGGAAAATCATGCTGAAACTGAAACCAACAAAGACTGTTGATCGCATTAGGATACCTGATCCTCTTCCCCTAAGACTGCAAGCATTCGAGAAATGGTTCTACGATAACAGCACAGGGGAAGCAGTGATTAGAGTGAAAGGTGCCCAGAAATCAGACCTTTCGATCCAATGGAATATTTTCTTTTTGTGATGATGACTTGGTAATTCTGTGCGAGAATCATATAAAAGTTGGAGCTGGAGCTGAAACGTTGGAAGAAGCTAGCCTCTTTATGAGGGTAGCTAACAAGGCAAGGGGATTTAGAGCTGAAGTTCAGGAGTTGTCAAAAAATTATTCAAGCGGACGAAACAAGGATGGATGTGGATGACTTAAGCAAACAGTTGGATCAATCTATTTCAAGAAGGTTTGAAAAGCCGTGGTAGATGAGGATAGTGTGTCTGGGGATTATACTGAGGAGCAAAACGTCCAAGATCAGGAGGAGGTTATAGTTATAGATTCACCTGATGGAGAAGTCAATGAAGCGGGGTTTGTTGAGAACTTTATTGTTGATAGTGAATCAGAGGCAGGATCTGAAGATGTTACTAATCCATTGACAGGGATTGAGTCAAGGGCAAGAGCTTTCATTGAGAATTTCGAGGCCGAAGTTGATGCTAAGATGGAGCTGAATGAGAAGATCCCTCTAGGTGAGGTCCAACCTAGGGGGAGTATTGATGATCTAGATAGGTTGGACTCACCTAGATTAGATTAGCTTATTTTATCTTCTATGTAATAGGACTAATGTTAGATGATTTACATTTATGTAAGTAATGTCTAGTTTTTGTTTATCTTTGTTTCGCACTGACCCAGCGAAACTACGAGCGAATCTATAGATTCGCTCGTAGTCAGCTAATAAAGGTCACCCGGCGAAACTGTTGTTCGCTGTTGGGTGAACTTACTTTCTGGTCAGGGTAGTTTCGCTCAAGCGAAACTACCAGCTAATTTAGTACTGTTTATATTTGCATCTCTTGTATCTTTGGGAGCAAGTTTTGCCAAACCTTAATCGAAATACACTTTTGCATTATGTTTTCATAGCACTTTTGGGCTAGAATTGCATTTGTTTTCACATCATTGAGCCTTTATTTGTTAGTATTGTTGAGTTTGGATCATATGGCTTTATTTTGAAACTCATTTCTATATTTTGCTCTGTTGATTCAATTTTTGTGGGATATCACTGTGGTTATTATTCATTAGCACTGAAATCGATCACCAAAGAACCAACAACGTCATCAAACCATCACCTAAATCAGCCTTGAACAGTACAAGAACAACAACAAGGCTGCATTTCAACAGCATTTCAGCTGCGAATCAGCTACCAAACTTTACCCAAACTTCACCAAAATCAGCCTCTTGCCTGATATTTGTGTGTGGCCCCTTATCTCGACCAAAGTATCCCGGAACCCTAACAAAAATCAATCCCAAACAGCCCTCAAACAGTCACTAATCAACAAATAAAGTGCAGTCCTGCACCTGCCTTTGAGCAGCCCAAAACTCACCTAGAAAAACATTCGATCGCAGTCCCTACGCTAAGTCTTAGTGCAGCCCTAAACCATCATCTATCCTCATCAAACGTCCAAGTTACAACAGCCTCTGCATCCAACCTTTAATCAAGCAGCAAAAAACTGAACAATGTTTGTCCGCAGAACATCTACAAATGTACAACAAAAAAATAATCATCAGCAGACAATATACACTTCAGTGGACTAAGAAGATGAATTTAGGCAGATGAGAATCCCATATCTGTGGACATGTACAAAGATCTACCGACTCATTCTTGCCGTAACCAATCTGCAATTTATTGTACAAGAGCGGACATGAAAGTTTATCATTTGCGGATGACCAAAACATCTAAGGATGTACAAAACATTAATCAATTGCTACTGAAGAGTTCTTGTCTTAACCATTTGCAATTCATTGAACAAGGACATACATATACGCATACCTGTGGACAAGCTTGATCTTGCCTTAGTTGAATTCGAAGGAATGGACATTAGCGGACATGATCTTTGTTTCAGCAGATGAACAAATTAAAATACACGAGCTAAGTGATTTGGATTGGGCTTGTGATCAACAAAACAAAATCATGCTTGGTATTCAGGATACCATCAACAAAAACAATGTGACTTCGGGTTTGTGTGTTTGACTCGGTTTACAAAACAAAAAAAAATTGGCTGTTCCAAAGTTTTGAAGACCTTGCTTCCGCAACAACAACAAAACTCTCGACTTTGAACAACTATTCAACAAAAGCAAGATCAAGCTTTATTTTAACATGGAAATCTACAATTTAGGGGGAGTATAATTGTGAACTCCCGATTCAAACAAGATCGATGAGCTTGGATCTTCGGACTCATATGATATGAACAAATTTTGATGATTAGATGCTAGAATCCAATAAGATGTGAACACAATAGCGTTAATAATAATTTTTGTTTATTGATTGATGGTGAATTCATCATCCATGAAGGATGATGATATGATCTTGTTGTTGATGGAATATGATTCCCACATTTGATGGTGATCCATCCATCCTTACAATGAATGATAAGTATGCTATTTATGCTAGTCTATAATTTATAAATATTTATAATATAGACACTAGACTAATACTTTGTTGATTCTTGCTCTTCAAATCTTCACCTTCAATATAATTGGGGATCATTTGCTATTGTCAATGAAGAACTTTCAGTCACATGGTCTTCCTTTATCTGCCACACCATCTTGGAAGATTAGACTTGACCTTCAACACTTTGGAAGCTTTAACAACTTTGGATTTTTGGAGACCGATACTTTGGAAGATTTTGCGCTTTCATACACAGCAAGTTTTAGTGCTTCAGAAGTATTCCTTTCTTTCAAGACCAAAAAATCTTCCGAAGACAAGTTTTCACTTGTCTTCATTCCCATTCTGGAGCACCGAAAGAAAAATAATTTCCTTCCGAAGCTTTCTTCTTCTTGTTCCTCTCAGACTTCTTCTTCTTGGTTATGTTAACAGTACTTTTAGGATTGTAAATGCAATCCTTAGCAAGATAAGAAGTACTGCCACTCCATTTGCTTTCTTCTTAGAGTATTCTTGCGTATGAAGGATTGATTTTTTATCACTTTCCATCTCCATCCCCATCTTTTTAGATGTTATAGCAAGCTTCCTAGGGTAAGTCTTGCTTTTGGAGGTGGATGGTTCATGCTGTGTAGCAGTAGTACACAGCTGATCAGCCTTTATTCCCTCATAGGAATGGGTTGGATATATGCTTGAACTCCTGGTACTAGAGTTCATGGCTGAATCCACAGTCTTCACTACTTCAAACTCTGCAGAGATAAACACTTGATTCTACTTAGAATTGAAGGTGGCCATGATCTCTTGAGCTTTCTTTGATCTCCTTTTGGCTGCTCGGATCAAGTTCTTCTTTTTGAATTTATCATTCCTGGATTCTTCCTCTCCTCAGGAGAATAATGACCCTCGTTAGGATGATCTTCTTCATTCTTCTCAGATCTATCCTTCACTATTTTCTTCATCCTCTTCATCGTCAGGGTCTATGGATGGATGCTCATCTTGACTAGTTCCACACCTGGGAGATCATACAAACAGTAGAGCGTGTGGTAGAGCTATCTCACTAAATCCCAGTCCCTATTTGTTTTGATAACACATTTTGGCATGCAGGGATAAGGATATTATGTTCTTAAAGGTCTCTCTATAAAGAACATGTTTCTCTGCCTTGGCTTTGCTGATCACAAGCTCAGCCTGAAACTTAGTTAACTTAGTGATGAGATCCTTAATCTGAGTCCTGTAGTTGGTATGTTCATGTTTGAGAGTTGAAACGGTTTTTTAAGTCTTCTATTTTTAATTTATACTCATCTTCAGCTCTTTTGAAATAAGATTTTAAGATGTTCAAGGACTCAAGATCGGATCTCATTTCTAAGTTATAGGACCTATATTTGTTTACTTTAGTAATGCATTCTGGGTTGTGTTTGGCTACCATTAGTCCTAGGTGCCTTGCACTCCCTAGCAAAATGTCCCATCTGGTATAGTTGTAACACTTCACTTTGCTTTTTTCCAGCCAAACTATCCACTGGACATATTGCTAGGAAACTTCATCCTTGTCCTCTTGTAGAATTTCTGGCTCTATGAGTGAGAAGAGCCATTTGTTGGACTATATCCATATACTCTAGGTCATTCGGGTGGCTACAGTCCAAATCTTCAAGGGTGAAGCGAAAGTTACATGTGCTTTCATCATGAGACACAAAGGCTTGTGATGAGCTTGTCTCTTGGAATGGGCTTCCGTGGATGTAGCTCTCCCTTGGTGTCTCTGGGAAGGTGATGAAAGGATCCTTTGAAGAGTTATCAGGGTAAGAGATAAATAGTGTCGTGGTTCTCTATAATCCCTTTCAACTACATGCAGGGCAGAACTCTGCTGATTGCTGGAGTTACCAGACGGATTTTGCAATGTTCATCTCATATGGAGGCATAAGCTGTATGGATTCTTTGGAAGGAGGCTTGGTCCAATGTCTCTATCCACTATGGATGAGTACATTAGAGTGATCAAGCAGAAGATTAAAAAGGGAGAGCTTGTGGATTGCATGCTCCACCAAGCCAAGCTCCTCTTGAGGTTGAGGTTAAGTTGAACCAACTCAGACAACACAACCTGGACCTTCCGCGCATCTTAACCAAACTTTATCTTCTATTCCAAAGTAGGGTTCTGCTCCATTTCCTTCTCGAACCTATGAGGGAAGAGGACCAAACTGAGAGAGGCACACACAAACAGAACAACCTGGTACTCAAGACCAGCCCTTTCAGTTAAAGACACCAAAAGGGAAGAAAAGGATAGCCATGAAGAGTGATCAAAGAAGAAGAAGCCAAAGGCATCCTCCTAAAGACCTCAGATAAGCCAGAGCATCATGAGGGGAAGTGCAATAAGAGGCTGCTCAACAAACTCCTACTCAAGCACAACCGCTTGCAGTGGGAAGACCCATCCTGTCATGGATTTTGGTGCTAATCCAGATAGATGGTATGTCATCAGAGATCAAGGTGGTCAAATGTCTACTTTTAGGAAGACATGCTTGATCTACCTCTACATGATCTTCATGCATAAGAAGATATTAGGAGAGTCTAAGGGATCCTGATCAAATGAAGAAGAAAAGGAATGGTATTGATCCTAAGGGCACTATCAACTGATGAAGAATCTTTCTGTTTTGGTAGCATCATCCTAGTGGGAGTTTGTAAGGTTATATAAGACGGGTGATGCAACCAAAGCAACCCAGGCTTTCTACATGCATGCACTACGTAAAAGATAGAAGTTGCTTCAGAAGTTTTACATTGACAATAAAATATTCCAAGTGTAAAATCTTCCAAAGCTAAAGACCAAATATTCCAAAGCCAAAAGATGAAGTCTTTCGAAGCTTCAGGACAAAGTCTCGAAGCCAAATGAAGAGAAGACTGATTTCTTCTGAAGACAAAGGAGAATATGCTTTCCTTGGATGTACTTTTGCATAAAGCTGACTTACTTTCCGCTGCAACTCTGATATATTCACCAACTTGCATAAGTTGGTGAAAAGGTCCATGCTTTTGCAACTGTACATTAAGGTCTAGAGTCTGTAACTTTTTACTTTATGTACTTTTATTCCTTATTGTACTATAGTAGGATGTGAGCTATGACATGTCATAGTCACTAGTCAAAAGACAATCTGGCTTTTGACTCTACATTGATTTTGTTGTCTGTCAATTGTTCCAACTGGTTTCAAAGTGTAGCGGTTGTAGGATGTAGTATAAAGTATCTCAGGTTCTTGTCTTACTTTACGTATTGTAACACTTGTAAAAGAAATGAGATTAATATACATCTGTTAGGTCTAGATTGTATAGGGCTAGATCAATTTTGTATAGGCTTAGTACTTGAAAATCAAGTCTTGTAATTAACATTTGTACAGTCAAAAATATATATATGTGATTTGAATCTATGGTTAACCCCATAATGTATGTGTGTGATTTGTGATTGACAGGAGAAACAAATACTTGGATGGATTTCCTGAAATTGACAAGTGTAGGAAAAATCTACGGATGAACAATTTTGTTAATCGTAGATATGTTTCTACAAGACCAAATGACCAAGTACATGTCCTGCGGGAGATCAGTACCATGAAGAGAAGACTCCTACGGAGAAGAATTTTCTACGGAAGAACAAATGTTCTGCGGACAAGAAATTTGCTGGAATAACATTATACTTGTGCTATTGGAAATTCCAAGAAGTCAAACAAGTCAACAAATCAATAACAAATCCGAGAGATCCGGTGTTTCCTTAACCGACTCAAATCATCTATAAATATGAGTCCTAGGTTTCACATCTCTGTGAACACAATCAATCAATATTACGGCGATCAAGAGTTCATTGTGCAACCCTAGCTGCCGTCACATCAATATCAAACATCATTGATTCACAGGAATTCGATTGTTCATAGTTATTCATTATTCTTTTGTAATCATTACATTATAGTTAATGAAATACATTTGAATTATTATAGATTTCGTGTTTATTGTGTTTCTGTGGTTGTGTTCATCATTGATCATTACAAACAATTAAACGTCAATTAGTGATGATTCCGCGATCATTAAATTGATTTATTTTAATACTGATAAATTCTGAATTGCGATCCTTGGATTCACAGGTGGTATCAGAGCCAGAGCCTTGGTGCTCATTGATTAGATCAATTGTCTATCAGTATTAACATTGTTTAATTGATTTTCAAACAATTAAATCAACGACTGATTTTTCAGCAAGCACTCTCTTATTGCTTGTTTGATTTAGATCTATATTCAAATCAAATTGAATACTAGATCTGGGTCTTTGATAGATCTGTCAATTTTCGCTTTTAAGTTTTTATTCATTCGTTTGCATTAAAATGAGTACTTTTGGAGGAGGATCTTATCAACCACCAAAGTTAGAAACAAAAGCTGATTTTAAATCCTGCAAGATCAAGTTCAGGAATCATGTGAACTACACAGATTCTGACTTGTGGGAGTCCATCACACAAGGTCCTTATATTCCACCCACTCTGGGCCGGATTATAATGACAAAAATCAGCCAATCAGCACTAAGGACTTGCCACCTGATGATTGTCAAGAAGGTCAAAGTCGATACAAAGCATACAGCTTGCTTAGTATGGCTTTACCTGAAGAAATCTTGATCAGGTGCGAGAACTATAAAACAGCAAATTCCTGTGGAAGATACTTCTACTCTCTGTGAAGGGAGGACGAGTGACGAGATCATGAAGCAAAAGGAAAGACACCTTAGATCACAATATGAAACTTTTCATCATATTGAGGGGAGTCAATTCTCAGCAACTCCATAGATTATGCAACTTGTTACTGAGATGAACATCTTGGAGTTAAAATATACAATGAGAACGGAACTGAACAAGAAGATGCTCCACACTTTACCTGAAAGCTGGAAGCAAACAGTCTCTATGTTCAAGAACACCATAGATCTCAAGACAACTGGTCTAGATACTTTGGTTGCTAAAGTTGAAGCACTTGAACTGGATGTCATGAAAACAAGAAACAAGAGTGTGAGAACTCATGTCTCACCTTATCACTTCAAGGAAACAAGAATGCTGGAAGTGCATTCATCTCTAATAATGAAGATGATAACTCTTGTGCTTTGAGTGATGATGAAGAGGAAGTAAGTTTTTATGCATCCAAACCCACTAAGAAAGAAATCATCTCAAGTAAAACTCAAAAGGAAAAGGGCTAAACCTACAGAGAAAAGAGAGACATCAGCAACAGCAAACTCAGAACCAATAACTGTGATATTGGATTCTGAAGAACAAAAAGCAGCCTTTGCAATTTTAGTTCTAGCTTTCAAGCATATCTTGGAAGTTCCCTTACAGCAGCAAACATCTGTCAGCAAGATTTGGAGGAACTCCCTCCTGATGTAGTAGAAGAGATGGATCTACAATGGCAGATGGCGATGATTGCTTACAGAGCCAAGCAATATCTTCGAAGAAATAAAAATCTGCAGCACAAGCAAACATCGAAGATTGGAGTTGATAGTCTAAAGTCAGATGTTACAAGTGCAATCTCTATGGTCATTTTTCTAGAGAATGCAATCAACAATCAACTCCACAGTATCAGCAGCAAGCAGCAACAAAATCAGCAGCAACAACACTATCAGAATCAGCAGTCGACCTCTCAAAGATCTCTGCATAGACACACCTCAGCTCACATCCCCACCAGCCACAAATACATCAGCAGGACCAAGCAACTCTAAGGAGACAGGGTGATTATACTTCAGGATGGAAACATGTGACTGGAGCCTGTATGAGAAGGAAGTGATAGGAGAATCAAGCACTGATGACACATATGGAAAACAAAGTTCCCTCCTATGGCCAGAGAGGTAAAGACAGGTTATGTTCAACATGTGTTGAGGAAGTTGAGAGATATAGAGTCCATGCTCAACAACTGGCTGATAAAGTAAAAGAAACTATGGTTTTAAATGAATCACACACTTAAAGAACAAAAACAATATCAAATCAAAATAAACTCTTTACAAAAAGATTAGGAAAATATGTTTCTGAAAACTACAGTCTAAAAGCCCAAGTTGAGCATCTGACCTCTTCCTTAACAAAATCCATGGCTGATCAGCATCCACTGAAGTGAAAATTAGAAGTTTCAACTATCATCTCAGCAATATGAGAAGTTGCTAAATTCTCATATTGAATCAAAGAACAGGTACGGGTTGGGTTATAATGCTGTTGCACCACCTATTAATGATAACATACACACCTTTACCTGAAACATGACTAACAATTGTCAAATCATTTGTTACAAAGCACCAACATTGACATCAAAGATAGTCAAACAAACAACAATAAAACTGAGATGAGTGAAACTGAATCTACTGAATCAGAATCAATTAAAACATAATGAATCAGATTTTGATAACTATGATGACCTGGATGATTCTGATGAACATGATACTGATCAACTGAACATTGGTAAGAATGTTCAAGTGAAACTGGTCTTCCGCGAGTCCTTGAAGAATCAAAGTTGCAGTACCCGCCAAAGCAACGGAACATGCTGAAGACTATTTGCAAGAGGATTGCTGAACTTAATGAAGGATTACAAGAACTGAATCTTCACAAGATTGATAGCGGGTCAAGCACAAAAGCACCTTTGTCATCTTCTGATAAAGGTAAGAAACAATCAAACAAGAATCCTCAGAAAGCACCAACTGAAGAATCCGTAGAAACCTGCGGAAAAAGAATGAGGAATCCGTAGAACATCTGCGGAAAGCAAAAACTGTCAAGTCCGTAGATCATCTGCGGAAGGCAAAAACTACTGAATCCGCAGACAAGCAACGAAGAGAAGAAAGAATCTGATACTGCGGACAAGGTAACAGAGAAACAAACAAACATGCTCAGAAAAGGTCTATATCATGGAACCAAAGGGAGCCAAAGACAAACAAACAACAGCTAATGAAGCCCCCAACAAAACAAGAAGAAATCATCTGATGTTCAGCAAGTGAGAACAAAAACAACAAAAAGAAGGCTGAACTCGAAGACACTTCTGAGAAATATTGCAAATGGTGTGATATGAGAATCACAACACTGATGCATGCTATTTCAGTAGCTACTGTTCCATTGCAACATGAACAATCACATGACTGATGATTGCTTCTTCAACAAACATTGTGCCATTGTGACAAAAATAACCATTCCACTCAGGAATGTTATTTTAATAAGAAGAATAAGAAAAAGAACAAAAAGAAGTCACAAGATACATCATCTGAATCAGATTCTCAAGCCTCAGAAAGTGACAAAGAGACAAAGATTCAGAAAGAACAACAAAAGTCAAAGAAAGACCCTCTGCTGTGGACAAGACTTTGAAAAAGAAAGCACCAATACAGTCTAAGAACCTCACAAAAAGGTGGATTGACAGATAAACAAAGTGAAGCAGCTGATGGTTTCTGATAACTTTGCTAAAGGAACTCCTGTGTCTCAATCAAAGCAGAAAGATGAAGAAACTTCAAGTCTACAGGATCCTCTTCAAAGTTAAGATACCAACCAAAACAAGCCAAGTTGAAGAATGACTCGAATAAGCTTGAAGATACTCAGAAACCTGAATCATCTTCAACAGAATCATCCTCACCACCATCAGATCAAAAAGAAAAAACTAATACTGAAACTTCAAGATTAATTCATGAAGGAGTAACTATTGTTGACACAACTGGCAAACCCAAGACAATTAAGACTTGGGTTGTCAAGACTAACTAAATTTCTTTTTGTGTGCAGGAACAATCATGGAGAGCTGAAAACAAGTGGTATGTTGACAGTGGTTGTTCCAGACATATGACAGGCAACTGTGCACTTCCCATGACTTCAAACATAAAACATGCCTCTTATGTGGCATTTGGTGGGGATAAGAAGGGAGGGTAAATTGTTGGTGAGGGACTGGTAACTAATGGTGTTTTAACATTTGAAAAAGTAAATTACTGTGAAAATTTGCAGTATAATTTACTTAGTGTTCCCAAATTTGTGATCAAAAATTATTTAACACTATTTGATAACACTAACGTACATTCTTAAGCCAGGGTTTACTGTTCTGCAGACTGGATACTTCTTAAAGCATCAAGAAAAGGCAAACATATATCTTGGATATGAACAACACAACACTCACATAACATGAGAATGCCTGCTGTCCAAATCGTCCGAAGATGAATCCTCAATTGTGGCATAGAAGGCTTGTCCATTCCAACATGAAGAACATGAATAAATTGGTGAAAAATGACTTAGTCATTGGATTACCAAAGAAAGAATTTCATTGTTCTAATCACTATCTTCATGTTATAAAGGAAACAACACAGAGTGTTTCATAAATCCAAAACAATCAACACTAAACACTACACCACTCAAATTGCTTCACATGGATCTCTTTGGTCCAAACAATGTGCTGAGCATTGGAAAAAGGCAATATTGTTTGGTGATAGTTGATGATTTCACTAGATTTACATGGGTCTTTTTCTTAAAACATAAGAGTGAAACATCTGAAACATTAATGGACTGTGGATCAAGATTGAGAATCAACTAGATTTAAAGTTAAAATTTAGGAGTGACAATGGAACTGAATTTGTTAATGCTGATTTGGATTCTTTTTGCAGGACTAAAGGAATAGCTAGACAATTCAGTGCCCCAAGAATCCACAACAAAATGGAGTGGCTGAAAGGAGAAATAGAACACTGATAGAAGCAGCCAGAACAATGCTAGCTGATCTCAGTTGCCCATTACATTCTGGGCAGAAGCTGTGAATACAGCTTGCAATGTTCAAATAGAACTTTGATAGTCAAAGAACATAATAAAACACCTTACGAACTCTTATTTAAAAGAAAACTTTTATAGGATATCTTAGAGCTTTTGGGTGTCATGTGTCTTTTTAAATACTAAAGAACAATTGGGAAAATTTTCTAAAAAAGCTATGATGGTTCTTTGTTGGATATTCATCCACTTCTAAATCATATAGGGTGTACATTCCGAACATAACATAGTTGAAGAGACTCCCAATGTTTCTTTTGATGAATCCATGTTTACTACCAAGTAAAAGGATCATCTTGGTTATTTGATATAGATGCATTAACTGAATCATTTAACACTGGTTATTTGATCAACGTAGGTGCTGCGGATACATGTTATCCCTTTGTGCCCCAAGTGTGAATGAAGTGCCTTAACAGCTGACCCACCAAGAGCACAAGTGTCACCTGAACCACAGCAAAGATCAAGTCAGCAGCATGGAGCTACCCCGGAGAAGCAAAACTCTTCATCCCCAGCACATGGAAATTCATCACAGATGTACCCTCATCCGTAGATATAAATTCTGGTGCAACTACTGATGCTAGAGATGGACAGGAGGTAATTCAACAACCATTGCCAGCTGACCAACATTTTCATCCGTGGATGGTGATATATCTCCTACGAAGTACAAAATGCCTCTTCCGTAGAACCCCTGCGGAAGAAACAAATACTGCTTCCGTAGAACCTCCTGCGGAAGAACACATACTGCTTCCGTAGACTTCCTGCGGAAGAAGACAAAGCAGCCAATCAAACACAAGCTGATCCGAACGACCATGAGCCTTTTGATTATTCCTCGACTCAACTTCTCAGCTGACACCATCTGCTTCAATGGGTTTCACAAACTTAGAATCCACAGTTCAAGTTGATGCTGTTCTCAACAAGCAGAGTACAAAGTCTCATCAACAGACAATATCATTGGGGACCTGAGCTAGAATCACAAGGAGCAAAGAGGTGTGGCAAACATTTGTTTGTCACCTGCTTTTGTCCCAAACAGTTCCTGCAAACATTACAGCTGCACTAAAAGACAACAGCTGGATTGAGGCTATGCAAAGAAGAGTTAAACAACAATTCAGAAAACAGAAAGTGGACTCTTGTAGATTTGCCTCCGGGGTAACATCCAATTGGCACAAGATGGCTTTTCAAAACAAGCTGGATGACAGAGGTATCATAGTAAGAAACAGGCAGACTTATTGCTCAAGGATACACTCAGGAAGAGGGAATAGACTATGATGAAGTCTTTGCACCAGTTGCAAGGATTGAAGCTATACGAGTCTTCCTCGCTTAGCAGCATTCAAGAAGTTCACAGTGTATCAGATGGATGTGAAGTGTGCTTTCCTTTATGGGAAAATTGATGAAGAAGTCTATGTGGGCTCAACCCCCCGGTTTTGAAGACCCTGATTATCCACATAGAGTATACAAGCTTGATAAAGCTTTGTATGGTCTTCATCAAGCACCCAGAAAGTGGTATGACACACTATCATCATTCCTGCTGAAGAAGGGTACAAGAGAGGAACTATTGATCAGACACTCTTCCTCAAACAAGAACATCAAGATCTTTTGGTGGTTCAAATATATGTTGATGACATCATATTTGGGTCAACCAACAAGAAGCTGTGTCAAAGCTTTGAAGACTTAATGAAATCTGAATTTCAGATGAGCTCCAGGGAGAATGACTTTCTTCCTTGGCTTACAAGTTCATCAGAATCAGATGGCATTTTCATCAATCAAGAGAAGTACATTCATCAAATCTTGAAGAAGTACAATCTTGCTGATTCCACTTCATGCAAGACACCAGCATCAACAATAGACAAGATTGTGCCTGACCCTGCTGGCAAATCCGTAGATCAAAGATTGTACAGATCAATGATCGGTTCTTTAATGTATTTTAACTGCCAGTAGACCTGACACATAATGTTTGCTGTTTGTGTTTGTGCCAGGTATCAATCAGACCCAAAGGAGTCACATCTGAATGCTGTAAAGAGAATTTTCAGATACTGAAAGGCAAACCTGCATTGGGACTTTGGTATCCAAAAGATGGAGACTTTAACCTATACTCCTATTCAGATAGTGACTATGGAGGGTGCAACAACAACAGAAAATCCACAACTGGTGGATGTCAATTTTTAGGACCAAGACTTGTTTCATGGCAGTGCAAGAAGCAAACAATGTATCTGTATCCACCGCTGAAGCAGAGTACATAGTGCTTCAGCAGGTTGCTCTCAAGTACTTTGGTTGCAAACCAATTACTTGATTATGGTTACAATTCCTTCATACACCAATTCATATTGATAATTCAGCTGCTATGTTATAACTGCTAACCCAGTTCAACATAGTAAAACAAAACATATAGAAATCAGATACCATTTTCTGAGAGATTGCTGAAAAGGGTCTAATCAGTAGTCAAAGTAGACACAAACAATCAGCTTGCTGATTTGTTTACTAAAGCATTGATTCTGTTAGATTTAATTTTCTGATAGAATCTTAGGGATGATTAACTTAGAATAAATCAACAAACAGCATATGATTGACTTTGTGAAGAGTAATCGTTAAGGATAACTTAAGTGTCTGATAGAACATCTATACATGCATTATATATGGGAAATGATAGTAGACTATACTTGGCTATTAAACAAAAACTCAATCTGACTTATAATCATACTGATATGTAGTAGGTTCAACTTGAGTGGAAACAAAGCTAAGCGCATGCCCAACTAAAAGCATAAGGTACTGTCTGTGAGGATTCCATTTGAGAATCAAGAAGGTATGTTCTCTCCTGATGTGATCCAATCACTTACACAAGCACACTATGTAAAATACTTTATATATTCTATCTTTGCAAAGTCATATTCCCTGTTTTGTGTGAACAAAGACCTGGGAATGTGATTAATAAGTGTGATCTTCATTCTCCCTCTGTTTTGTGTAAACAAAGACCTGGGTTAAGTTCACCTCTGTTTTACGAAAGTAAAGACCTGGTGACTATGAAGATCATATTTCAGCTCTAAAAAGGAATCACTTGTGATCCATTGTACATCAAGTCAAAGAGCTTAACATCCAAGCATTCATGAGACTGAAATTTGTCTCAAGATAGAACTTATAATTTAATGTACATAGTCATTAAGTGTGGAATGTAGTGGTTTGCCTCACCTACGGAAGACATACTCTAATGATAATTAAATGTGGGACTCATGATTGCTACTGATTAACAAACTTCACAACATGATAAATCGCATGCTAGTTGATACAAAATCCTATTTGATTTTAAGTGGATCTATATACTTGCAATCAGATATGTGTTGAATCAACTAATCCACATAAGCAGAAGCCAATCATAGTATGATCCTCTATATATTATGCCTGCAGTAACTGTTTGTCAGATGTTTAATTGTTATCTCAACGACTTTCTCTCATTTAGACTGTCATATGCCTGTCATGCCTGTTCACAACTTAAATTTATGATGAATGCAACAGTTTCACATTAATCACAAATTTAGGGGGAGTAGTTCATGCATGAAAAAACAATAAAGTGAAAATCAATAAAAGCTGATAATGATCTGAATTACTTTGAAGGAATTGGAACTTGAGCACTAACTTGAATGCAGGATACAGGAAACTTGCTTCTCTGTACTTAATTGCCATGCAAATAAAGTCAACAATGTCCAACATCAACATTTGATCTACTCTGTAGATATCATACATTTAAAGTTTTCAAACTTTAAGTTCCGCAGAAGTTTCAGTAATACTTCTCATCCGTAGAAGTAACAGTGAAATTTCTGCATCCGCAGAAGTCACAGTAATACCTCATCCGTAGAAGTATTATGTGATTTCTGATTCAGCAGCAAAACAAAACAAATGCATATTTGAACTTTTACATCCGATGTAAGGTTCCGCAGATGTTGACATCCGCAGAAGTTAAGGTTCCGCAGATGTTGACATCCGCAGATGTCAAGGTTCGCAGATGTTCTGCGGAAGAAATAATGCATACTAAACACTTGGATACGGAAAGGAATAAATGGAAGTGGGCCCAACATAGGAATAAATGGAAGGGGCCCAACATAATGTGAGCCCAACATAATTAATAAAAGAAGTTAATCTGTTCGACTATAAATAAGGTTTCTGACTTGAAATTCATTATCACTTTTACAGAGCACTTTTTCAGATTAACCTAGAAAATCGCCCATTTTCCCTCTTTTTCAAAATTTCAAAATATCAACATATCCAGTAACCGATACTGTTACTGCAAAGGTAAATCATGTCTTAAACATCAATACGGAACTGGTTCATCGATGTTGACATTCAAACGATTCAACTGCATGGTTTCTAACTTGATTTTCTTTGCAGATGGCAAATAGATTTGCTAAAGAGCACAATGTGTGCGCGTTCTTGAACGCTGATGATCCAGCAGCGGAAGGATGTCGAGATATCATCAGATATCTCCGACGATCCAGGATCTTCTACGCCTTGACGGCTGAGCCTGTGATCCATCAGGCGCACATAATCGGATTCTGGAACTCAGCACGAGTGGAAGAACAAGATGATGAGGAAGTAATTGTGGCTGAGATTCTGAATCGGCGTCTTCGAATCACTGAAAGCACAATACGAAGATGTCTAGAATGGGAGATAGAGAAATAGGGCACCCAGATGTATTCGAAAATGAATACATTGAAAAGGTATTTAACCTCATGGGTTACGATGGTGATTACGAGAAAGGGGAAATCAAGAAGGGTAGGCTGTGCAAACCGTACAGATTCCTGTGTCACACCTACCTGAAATGCATGTCGAACAGGAAATCGGGGGCTAGACAGATTCTCTCGGCATATATCATCCGGAATCATTGGGGTGTTCGAAGGGAGAACTTACAACTATGCAAATACATCTTCAACTGCATGAGTGAACAAGTCAAATTGCAGAAGAATGACAAGATGTATATGTTCCCGAGATTCCTACAACTGATAATCAACTCAGAACTTCCAGGGTTGAACAGAGTTGGCGATGTGTTTGTTCAAGCACACTGAGCAAATCAGTGTTGAATAAACTTAGTGGAAAGTATGAGGGTCCGGATATGCCAATGTTCGCACATGTTATAGATCCTCAAGCTGACCTGCCACAAGAGTTGGCATGGGCAGATGAAGCAGATCATCTGCTGATTCTGCACAATCTTCTCACTCTCCACACCAAACACCACAACACCAACAACAATCACCACTCCAAACACCACCATTACAACATCAATCACCCAGCCAATCACCCTTTCACAACCACAATCACCAGCAAGCCTTAACACCCAACCAATCTCCCCAATCACCCACCATCAATCACCTGTACAATATCATCATCGCCACCAAAAATACTCAGCCAGCTCTCCTATCCAACAACAATCATCATCATCCTCTCAATCATCATCTCATCACACTCAACCATTCTCTCCACAACAAATCCAATCCCCCATACAACCATCACCAGAATCTCCAAAACAACAATCACCGGAAAGTGCTGGAACTGAACCTTTTGAGGTAACTGAGTCTGTACACTCCGTACACTCAGGAGACACAGAAATAGTATCTGAAGCAGCACTGTTCCTTTCTCACTAACAACACAGAAGAACAACCTTCATCAGCACATACCGAGCCAATATCTTCATTGAAAGGAACAGCTGCTGATGAACACGGGGAAGTTCAAGAATCTGCTCAGGATGTCACTGCATACCATGAAGATGACTTAAGTGACAGTGACATTCTGTGAGCAAAAGCTTTCTGGTTGCTAAGTACAACAAGTTGGTACTTAAATCCAATAAGCGAAAACAAAGAATTTGGAGCTGTACGGTGTAATCCAAGAAAAGGATGAAGAACTGACGAAGAAGGATGCCAGTCTAAAAAGACTGAGAGAAGATGCACTGTCCAACAATGAAGTTATTGATCTACTGTTGCAAACAAAACGAGAGTTGGAGGCTGCTTTAAAACTTGAGCAAAATGAAAAGGCTGAGCAAATAAAGCAAAGAGATTTAGAGATAGAAAGCCTGAAAAGAAAACTCTCTGATTTAAAAACAAAAGTGGATTCAAGTGCTGAACCAGAAAAACAATCGGGTAGAGCTACTAAGCCGCTGATCTCATCACCGAAAAAGAAAATACTTTGGAGCCACACAAAGAAACCAGAAGAAGAAAGCTCCCCAAAGAAACCAAAACTTCCATCTCCTGCACCTACACCTTCAGTAGAAGTGTCTGCTGTGAAGGTATCCTCCGGAGAAGAAGAAGACAGTGATAAAGAGTGGGAGGAACTAACAAGGATGGAGTCCCCACTGATGATAAGGGTGGAAAGGCCGATGACCTTCTAACAACCGCTGATATCATGGAAGAGAGGCCTGATTCCAGTATGTTCATGACCCTCATCAACCATGGTTTTCCATATGACATGGTTGAGAGGATGAACACATCAGAGATGGCCAATGCATTGAAAGAATTTGAGTTTGCCAGGTTCATAATCCCAAACTGTGATTATGAAGCCTTTACAACTTTCAATCATTGGAGAAGATAAGGAAGGATTTGGGCCACTGTGACACAGCCAAACTCACCAAGTATAATATGACTTGCTGGTTACAGGGGCACAACTACAAACCGCATGAGCTCAAAGGGAGAACCACTGAGAACTGCGGAGGATGATGGAGCATGTGATGAAAGTGGAACTGGAAACTGGAGTTAAGTTCAGAACCACTGCTCCACATCCAAAAGGAACAAAGCAAACTTGCTGCTGATCCAGTAACTGTTGAATCAAAAGATCAGCACAAGGAAAAAGAAAAAACTAATCAGAGAGCCAAGGGCAGGAGTGATCCCCGGAAAAGTATGGCCTCTGGGAACAACTGTTCGAGAGATCACCGAGAAGAAATCAACTCTCGTACAGCTGTATGATCATATCACAACCCCAGTTCTTGGAAGACAACAGGATTATGGCCTGGAAATATGATCCAGACTGGGATTGTACAATAATCAAGAGGACATCTGGAAGGATTCAATACTTACATGATGTGGAAGACATGCTCAGCCTTCCGGAGCAAGATATGAGGGAATACAGAGCATCCTAATGTTCAACTACCCAATCCATCTCAGGGGGAGAGACTTCTCTGCAGCTGTAAATGGTATGAAGACCAGTTTTACTGATGATGTGCTCATGCAAGCAAAGAGAAATGATAAGGAGCACAAAAGAAATGATACAAAATCAGAAAAAAAACAGCTGAAGTCTCATCCCTTGTAGATGATGATCTGCTAAAGAGAGTGGGATGTACCAGAAGCTCACACACCATCAAAAGCATCACTGGAAATCAATTCACTTGTCCTATCTCAGAATGGGGATACGTTGAAAGAATAAAGAGATGGTGTTGCTGAGAAATGTTGAAGGGAAGAAGGAGACAAAATAAGAATCTTTGATCCAATGGAGCTAAAGATGTTGCATCCCAGCTACACTTCATATCTTCATGAAAATTCTTCCCAAAACTAACAGATGAAAAAGCCCAGAATGATCTCTGCCTGTACGTGCACATGATACAAGTTATTGATAAACTGCATGCAAAGGCACACAAGAGAAGGAGACATGAGGCTGGGCTACTAAAAGGGACAACATAGCTGAAGTGTCTGAGCTCAGAATTTCAGAAGAAGATGAATTAGAGATTGTACATAATGATAGTGTAGTGGAAACACTCACTACGGAAAGAAGATGTTGGGGTCTGAGCTATGACACATTGAAGAAGATCAGCAGGATGCAGATCAAGTACAAGTACGATGATCAGAAAACTGTTGTATCTTACTTCTACAATAAAATGATAGCGAGAGTTAAGGAGCTTGCTGTTTGAAGGACTGATTACAAGGAGCTAAGCCTAAGGGGGAGTATTGTTAGGTCTAGATTGTATAGGGCTAGATCAATTTGTATAGGCTTAGTACTTGAAAATCAAGTCTTGTAATTAACATTTGTAATAGTCAAAATATATATATATGATTTGAATCTATAGGTTAACCCCATATATGTATGTGTGTTGATTTGTGACTTGACAGGAGAAACAATATACTTGGATGGATTTCCTGAAATGACAAGTGTAGGAAACATCTACGGATGAACAATTTGTTAATCCGTAGATATGTTTCTTACAAGACCAAATGACCAAGTACATGTTCTGCGGATGATCAAGTACCATGAAGAGAAGACTCCTACGGAAGAAGAATTTTCTACGGAAGAACAAATGTTCTGCGGACGAGAAGATTGCTGCGGAATACATTATACTTGTGCTATTGGAAATTCCAAGAAGTCAAACAAGTCAACACAATCAATAACAAATCCCGAGAGATCCGGTGTTTCCTTAACGACTCAAATCATCTATAAATATGAGTCCTAGGTTTCACATCTCTGTGAACACAATCAATCAATATTACGGCGATCAAGAGTTCATTGTGCAACCCTAGCTGCCGTCACATCAATATCAAACATCATTCGATTCACAGAATTAGATTGTTCATAGTTATTCATTATTCTTTTGTAATCATTACATTATAGTTAATGAAATACATTTGAATTATTATAGATTTCGTGTTTATTGTGTTTCTGTGGTTGTGTTCATCATTGATCATTACAAACAATTAAACGTCAATTAGTGATGATTCCGCGATCATTAAATTGATTTATTTTAATACTGATAATTCCTGAATTGCGATCCTTGGATTCACAACATCATTCTTGAAAAGCATATATATTGTTCTTGAGTTCTGTCTCCTTGTTTGCTGTGTTCTTGCATCTCATGCTCAAAACCTGGTTCCCTATTTGACTGTTAAGTGTTCTAACACTCTCCTCTGTGTGAGACTGATTGTATTGACCCCCTTAACCGGTCCTGCAATACATTTGAAAATTCCAAGTGTAAATTCATATCAATAGTAATGCGGATAACATCAAATGCAAAGCACGATACTATACAAGCCAAATGAAATGGATAAGGTAAAGGGATAGATGAAGGAATGGAATGAATCATTGCATTCTATGTCATGTTTGGTTGCCTGTGAACGAAATTAAATTACTTTGTGTTGTTTGATAGGTAGGAAAAAGAAGGACTAGAATACAGAAGTAGCGTAGTGGTGATAACCTAGTGGTCGGTGGTGGTCAATGGTTACTAATGGTGGCGGGCCAGCGACGGTAGGGTGGCTAGGGTTATCGGTGGTGGTGGTGGGTGGTGGGCAATGGGCTTTCCGATGGGTGGTGGGTGGTGGCAGTGGGAGTTCTCGATGGTTAGGTGGGGGTGTCGGTCGTGGTAGCCAGTGGTTCTTGTAGTGGTGGTGGAAGGCCGGTGATGGTGGTGAACGGTGGTGGTGGTGGTAATTACCATAGGGTTGGTGGTGGTGGTGGTGACGGTGGTGGAGGCCATGGTGGTGGATGGGTTCTTGATGCTGGTGGCTTGTGGTTCCCTATGATGGTGGCTGGTGGTCTTAGTGTGTGTGGGGGGCTGGCCAGTGGTGGTGGTTACAGTAATGGTTGCCGATAGTGGGACCGGTGGTGGGCTATGGTGGTAACCATGGTGGTTGTGTGGTGTGACAAAAAAAAAGAAGGAATGAAATGAAAAAAAAAAATAGAAAACCAAAAAATGATTCTATATTTTTAGAGATGAAATTAGATTTGTAATTATCCATTCCTTTCATTCTATTCCGGTGCTCATCTCCCCACCACCAACCCCCCCCCCCCCCCCCTCCCAACCCACCCCAACGATAGCTTGTACTATCATATTACTCTTTATATTACTTCGCAACCCTATGCGCAGAAAAGGATGCTGCAGAAACCTTTGCCCTATCTGAATTACCTCCGAAGAAGGCATCTCAATGGCGGCTCTTCCACTTTCCAATCGATACCCTCTGCACTCCTCCTCCTCCTCCTCCTCCTCCTCGCCTTCTTCGCAGGTCTCTTCTCAAATCCCCACCAAAAATTCTCTCTTTTCAATCGCACCATGCTTATAAACCATCTTCTTCAGGCAGAATTTGGCGTTCACTCAGTACACCCAAGGGCACCATGTTGAGGTACCCTCACCTACCCCACTTACTCATAGATTGTTTACAAAAACATCATTCTGAAACATGTGATTGTAAACTCATATTTGGGACCCTCTAAGCATAGATCAAAAGCACACCATGTTTGTGGGGTTATGCGTTAAGTATGTTACACTTCAAGTGTTGTATTTGAGCTTCACATCCATGTTTTGTTAGCTTTTAAAAATACGCATGATAGCTTGTTAGATGCAGAATAGAGGCCAAACCTACGTGTACAGTGTCCATTGAAATGCCATTTCACTGTTCTAAACTTCAAATCTATATATTATGGTCTACTAGGTTTTAGGAATTATATGTTGAATTGGTGGATACTTGAATTGGTCCATTTGATGTATAGAACACATTTCGGATGGACGTAACACTAAACCGTTAGTGTTGGCTTATAAGCAAAGCTAGACTGCTTAAGCAAAAGGTGTTGATATCACCGGTGGCGCTACCTCATGACGCCACTCCCTCCATGCTATAGTTGTCCTCATTGCCCCAATTAGTCAATATTAATCGTTCTCACATTTGTTGTCAATAAGTTAAACGATAGCTTGTACTATCATTTATCTTTATATTACTTCGCAACCCTATGCGCAGAAAAGGATGCTGCAGAAACCTTTGCCCTATCTGAATTAGCTCCGAAGAAGGCATCTCAATGGCGGCGGCTCTTCCCACTTTCCAATCGATACTCTCTGCACTCTCCTCCTCTCCTCCCCTCCTCCTCCTCCTCGCCTTCTTCGCAGGTTCTTCTCAATCCCCACCAAAAATTCTCTCTTTTCAATCGCACCATGCTTATAAACCATCTTCTTCAGGCAGAATTTGGCGTTCACTCAGTACACCCAAGGGCACCACTGTTGAGGTACCCTCACCTACCCCACTTACTCATAGATTGTTTACAAAACATCATTCTGAAACATGTGATTGTAAACTCAATTTGGCTCTAAGCATAGATCAAAAGCACACCATGTTTGTTGGGGTTATGCATGGCGTTAAGTATGTTACACTTCAAGTGTTGTATTTGAGCTTCACATCCATGTTTTGTTAGCTTTTAAAAATACGCATGATAGCTTGTTAGATGCAGAATAGAGGCCAACCCTACGTGTACAGTGTCCATTGAAATGCCATTTCACTGTTCTAAACTTCAAATCTATATATTATGGTCTACTAGGTTTTAGGAATTATATGTTGAATTGGTGGATACTTGAATTGGTCCATTTGATGTATAGAACACATTTCGTATGGACGTAAACACTAACCGTTAGTGTTGGCTTATAAGCAAAGCTAGACTTGCTTAAGCAAAAGGTGTTGATATCACCGGTGGCGCTACCTCATGACGCCACTCCCTCCATGCTATCGTTGTCCTCATTGCCCCAATTAGTCAATATTAATCGTTCTCACATTTGTTGTCAATAAGTTTCTGTTTGCTACTTTATTTATCTGAATTCATACTAGAGTTTATGGGGTAGCGCGTTCTTGCCATATAAATGTTACAATTTTATTACGATTATTCGATTATGATTCTTGGTGATAGATCTTGAATATAGTTAAGGAACTAATGTTTATGAAACTAGTATGATCGCTTACATCACTTGATCTTGTTTGTTAGGTTTGATTTATGCTTGAATTGGTAGAGTTGTAAAATGGTCATCTACTGCCTTAGGAATGAAAGTATTTGGTTATCCAGCCATACTTTGTCCCAACCACTGCCGTTCGGGAGTGTTTTTAAATGGCCTGAAGGAGGAACTAAAGTAAGATGTTCGAATCCACAAACCCCGAACAATCTATAATGATATGAGTTTAGCATTAGAGTTTGAATCAAAGGCAGATTACACCTAATTGGGGCAGAACTCAAAACTCACCGCAACTAACAGCCCTCTTGCATCTACCATCAACCCCACTGTACCCCACCGCAAACCCACAAACCCAATTGGGGCAGAACTCAAAATCCACAAACCCACCGCAACTACCAGCCTCACTACTTTGTGTTTCCAATCTGGAGAAACAGTTCATGTTCATTAAAAGGGAATAATTAAGGGGGAATCATTAAGCAATGAAGAACTACGACAATCACTTTACAAGAAAAATAACAGGATTATAAATGCTTACATGCATAATGCACTTTTATATGTTGAGGTGTGAAGGCCTTTGGGCTTTCGGATGGAGTTATGGGCCTGACCCATTGAAGCTTCTTAAAACCCTAATTATTCTTATATATAGAGCATGTCATTGTATTGTAATCTTGTTCCTTGAGCTTAATAAAATACCTAGTTGCACAGAGTGGACATAGGTCATCTTGACCAAACCACTATAAATTCTCGTGTTCTTATTGCTTTCGTGTGCGTGCGTATAATAGTCTGTTTATTTCCGTTGCGTAAGGATACCTAACAACTGGTATCAGAGCATCAGGCTCTTGAAGATTTTTGTCGCCGCTGCTATCTAGGGTTTCTACCGCCGTCGCCACCTAGGGTTCCGCCGCCGCCGCCACTGCTGCCACAGTACCGTGCGTGAACAGTGTTTTCTGGGGAAAACAGTGTTTTCCGGCGTGAATAGTGTTTTCGGCGCGTGAACAGTGTTTACCCGGCGTGAAACAGTGTTTTCCGCGCGTGAACAGTGTTCCCGCCGTGAACGGTGTTTTCCGGCCATGAACAATACTGCCAGATTTTTTCTGTTTTTCCAGCTGTTGTTCGGTTCTGTTTTGCTACTGCTGTTTTGGGGCTGTTTTTTGAGTGATTTGCGATTAGAGTTCTGGCTGGGATCTCTTGGAGTTGCTGGTTTCGCTTAGGTTTTGCAGGTGAAGCATCAGATCGGGTGTTTCGGGTTCTAAGGTTTTTGGTTGGAAGTACCGGATCTGGTTTGTCTATCCTTTATTGATTGGTATTAACTGTTCAACATGCTTGTTTCGTTTGTTTTTGTCTCTGGTTTGCTACTATGGCTGAAGACGGGAAGACTGTGATCGAAAAGTTCAATGGCACTGATTTTGGTTGGTGGAAAATGTAAATAAAGGCATTACTGTGTCAAAAGGATTTGGATATGGTACTGGAAAGAAACCGGAGAGTATGGAGAAAGCTGAAGAGGCAGTTTGGAATTCCAAGGACAAGAAAGCTAGAGCGGCTATTATGTTATCTTTGACGAAGAGCGTTGCTTTTAAAATCATGAAAGAAACCACTGCAAGTGGTATGATGTTGGCTCTGTCAACATGTATGAAAAGCCATCTACAGCTAACAAAGTGTTCTGATGAGGGAACTGTTCATGACGAGAATGAAAGAGGGAAGCTCAGTACCTCCCACATTAATGATCTGATGTATATTCTTACTAGATTAGAATTAGTGGGAATAAAATTCAATAATGAGACTCGAGCCTTGGTGTTGCTATCTTCACTGCCTGATAGTTGGTCCGGGACGGTAACTACTGTTACAAATTCTATGGGGGCTAACGACATGACATTTGAAAAGATCCGAGACATTGTGATAGGTGAAGACACACGTCTGAAAAGTGCAAATGTTGGATCATCTTATGAGATGTTACATGCTGGCAGGTGAAGGGAAGTAGCTGAGCCGATGGGAGTCGGGAAAGAGTTCAACTCGAACTCGAAAAAATGTGAGGTGCTGGATCTGCAACGAGGATGGGCATGTTAAGAGTCAATGTCTAAAGAAAAGTCTGAACACTGCTGCTGAGGATGTCAATGATGGTGACGTGTTAATTCTTGAGGCTGAAAACAGTGTGGACTCTTGGTCATGGATTCTGGTTCTTTGTTTCACGCCGTACACAGCGGTGAAATGATGGTGAATCTGAAAACAGGCGATTTTAGGAAGGTACGTCTCGCCGATGGCAGAATGCTTGATGTAATGGGCATGGGTGATATTGATTTGGTGACTCCATTGGGAACTACATGGAACTTGAAGAATGTCAAAGTGATTTCAGGTTTGAAGAAGAAATTAATTTCTGTTAGTAAATGGATGAACAGGACTGGAAGTCAAGTTTGGTGGTGGTAAATAGAGGGTAATCAATGGGAACCGGGTGATTGTTCGTGGTGATAAGCATGGGTCATTGTACATGGTGGAGGTACCTGTTGAGGGATTGATCAACCCGGTTAAGCAAGTCAAAGTCAGGTTCGCTAAATCTGCTGCTAAGAGAGTTCATTTTGCAAACATGAAGTCTAGAGCAAAGATTGGAGCTGAATGGGGTCATAAGTCTAAACCAGTCAGAGGATTTTATGACAGTGGGAGCATGGGGCATGTTTCGGGTACAGTCAAGAAGAATCGTTGGGTGTTGAAGACTACGATTGGAAAAATCTCTTCTGGTGATTGTTTGCTGAATTTGGAGAGTGTTGGTGATTCTCAGTGTATCTCTGAATCTGGTGGATCGTGTAAACCAGTTGAGACAGGGGATGGGTCGCTGGTGGAATTTACCGTGACTGGGTTGGAGCTCGAGGGAGCTTCAACGGCCCTTTCAAGTAATTGATGAGAAGGGGCCTCTGCAACTAGGGGATTTCGATAGAAATCTTAGCTTGTTCTTTGGAATTGAAGGCTTGGAGGATTTCTGTTACTTGAATATTACTGATGACAGAGTTGCTTTGTACTTAAATGGCTAGCTGGAGTATTCGTAAGGCCTTCAAGTGGGAGATTGTTGAGGTGTGAAGGCCTTTGGGCTTTTGGATGGAGTTATGGGCCTGGCCCATTGAAGCTTCTTAAAACTCTAATTATTCTTATATATAGAGCATGTCATTGTATTGTAATCTTGTCCCTTGAGCTTAATAAAATACCTAATTGCAGAGAGTGGACGTAGGTCATCTTGACCGAACCACTATAAATTCTTGTGTTCTTATTGCTTTCGTGTGCGTGCGTATAATAGTCTGTTTATTTCTGCTGCGTAAGGATACCTAACATTATAAAGTGCATATACATTTCTAAGCAATTATAGGAAATATCAGGGATGTGATGCTTATATTATGTAAAACATAATGTTGGATACAGTAAAATGTTTCATTTGAACTAATTGTTTCTTCCTCTCCATGAGCTGAATAAACACATGATTAGTACTTGCTCTAAGATGTGTCTATGTATTAGAGATCCTATTTGTGGTAATGTAGAAGGTAAACTATAAGAATGATCGTATTCCCGACACTTATAGAACAATGAGCACATAAGTGAATTCCTCATCGTACTCACTTTGATCTGTTTTCTCTACCATTGATTTATGTGAGAAGATAGTGAAAACAAGGTTGAAATAATTAGAGAAGTGATCTTATGTATAGCTAACGTCATACCATAGTTACCTAATTCGCGGTACGCTCCGGTACGGGTACGAGGTACGGGTACGTAATTCGCTAGATGTGTCGTATTCGGTACGGTGGGGGGTAGGTTCATTTCGGTACGAATCGGTACCGTGTACCATGGTGTCCGGTACGGTGTGCCAAAATATAAATATAAATAACCAAATTCATTAATAACCAAATAACCAAATACCAAACATGAAATTCAAAATACAAAAAAAAAAAAAACATAAACTAAAAATCCTAATCTAGCCTTTAAAAACAGAAGTACAGAACAGCAGTAAGTTTGCAACTTTGAATTGATGTGAAAAATTGAAGAACGATGGTACAGATTTATATTCGTTCATTGTAATTGTAAGCAATTGCAATCAATTGCAATCAATTGTAATTGATGCAATTGTAATCAATTCCGTTTTTGGAAATCGATTTTGCAGGAGCGGAAGTCGGCAGGACGCGACTTCCCGCCTAGTTGAACCGCCTTGAACCGTTTGTGAATTCCGTACCATTAATTAGGTTTTGCGAACCAATTAAGGTATTAAAATCGAGCGGAACATTCTTAATTTGAAGTTGGAACACCGAATTTATAGTCCCCAATCGCGATTTCGCCGGAATTTGGGTCGACCAAATTTCCTTACCGGACCGCCGTACCGGAGCGTTTGGGTACGGTACGTATTCCGTTCCGGTACAAACCGTACCAATACGTGGATCGCGGGTCCTCCACCGCTTTCGGTAACTATGCGTCATACCTTGAATATAGGGACTTTGTTTCCTTAAATATTGCCTTTTCTATCTTATGAAAAATGAAATGGCTGTTGAAATATTACCAATTCTTTCAATAGATCCACTACCAAGGAAACATTGGCACACAAATTTTCACATGATGATCTTGGATATGCAAGACATTACCTTTTTTACTATGTATGGGCAAAACACAACTGGCCTAAGTCTATACCCGAGTATATGTCATAAAAGCTGGTGAATTGTGTATTATACGAAGCGGACTGGCATTTAGTTTTTCATCAGAACAATGAACCATCACAGGAAGTACTAGATCATATACTTAGAGGTCAGCAGTATAAAGCCTTGCATATAAAAAATTTGTACTGATGTCAAACTAACTTACATTTTTTAAAGAAGCATACAACAACATTGTTCAAATTTTATATATTACTATCTAAAATATTAAACTTTTCTTAATAAAGTGCTACTAAATAGGTATGTTATAATTTCCAATGGTATAAATGTGAATGGATGTTATGTTAAAAAGACTAGCAGCTGTCAGCTCTTAAAGAACATTTTGATGGGTAATTTAAATATTATTCTAACAATACAAAAAGTCTGTCTTTAATTCCTGGATCTTTATAAGTTTCAGGTATTATGGCCAAAGGATTTTTGATTTAGTCAATTAATCATATCCTTTTGAATGTCGGTATGTTCCACTAGTGAGTTGAACAAAAAAGCTAGAACTTGACTTTTGAGTTCAATTTATAAGAATTTTCATTCAAAGTTGACATGGGTTTCATATAAAATCAACGTTGTAAAAATCGTTAGGCGTTAGTCGGGCGGTGAGGTAGGGACTAGGGATTAATCGGGATTAATCGATTTGGAAGTTTTATATGTATTTTTTAGAAATTATATATATACTTAAGATTAGTACACTTCAAACATTAATAATTAAACATAAATTAACCATCAAGTACTTCAAAGATCACATAGTTCAAAATATAAAAATTAAAACATAGTAGTTCAAACACTTCAAAGATCGAATAGTTTCAAAATATAAAAATTAACCATCAAGTACTGTGGAGTTGTTCGCGGTTGGGGCTGCTGCGGGAAGAACTGTTCGCGGTTGGAGGCTAGTCGCCGGAGGGGTCGTCGCCAGGTGGAGGCCTGGTCTCAAGATTCGAAGTGGAGGTGGGGATGTCGGCTAACGAGCTATGGCTGTGGTTTAAATGGTAAGAACCGTAAGATTATGGTTTTAAATCCCACATTCAAGCCGTTGACTAGCTTTGACCGATCAGAAAGTAGTACGCCGATTACACTGATTTTTACCGATTTGCACCGATTAGTCCCGCCTAGGTCCGATTAATCCGCCTAGGTCCGATTAATCCCGCCTAGGTCCGATTAATCCCGCCTAGGTCCGATTAATCCCGCCTAGGTCCGATTAATCCCGCCTAGGTCCGATTAATCCCGCCTAGGTCCGATTAATCCCGCCTAGGTCCGATTAATCCCGCCTAGGTCCGATTACCGATTAATTGATCCGACTAGCATTAATCTACAAGGGCCTAGGCCGCCTAGCGATTAATCACTGATTAATCGGCCGCCTAGGCTGATTTTTACAACACTGATAAAATCTAAAACCAGCATCAAAATTGCAAAATTTGCAGGCAGCATGTAATACTCATCTTAGTTTTGGACATAGAACCTTAGTCGGTTTGAACTTACACGAGTTAGTTACTTTATTATATGTTCCTTTTGATCTCAAGTATATTGTCATTTTGTCACTGGTTAGACAAGTGAAGACGAGACTCAATTAGAAGATCTTGAAGAATCTGGAAGCGATATAAAACAGGAGAGTTTATTGACCATTAAGTCCCTTCTTCAACTTTACAAAGAAGCAATTCTTAATCAAGATTATGCAACTACGTCTGAAATAGAGGTTACATTATTACACATAGAAGATGAGAAGAATAAATTATTGGGGCAGGTTACGGCCTTGTCAGAAGAGGCAAATTCCGGGAAGGAAAGATATATCCGGTTGCAAGCAGATTTTGAGAATTTTAGAAAAAGGTCAGAGAAGGAGAAGCTTTCTGAGAGAAGTAATGCCCAAGGGGAAGTGATTGAGAGCCTTTTGCCCATGGTTGATAATTTTGAGAGAGCTAAGCAACAACTGAAGCTAGAAACAGAGCAGGAGAAAAAGATTGATGCAAGTTACCAGGGGATTTATAAACAGTTTGTGGAAATAATGAGGAGCTTACACGTGGCTGTTGTACCAACAGTTGGAAAACCATTTGATCCTTCAGTAAGTACAACAATTTCTTTTGTGGTCCTTTTGTTTCTCTTAACGCACCTAGATTTGGCAAAAAAAGGGTATGGTGGGTTGGGTAACAGGTTGAAACTAGTAAATATGAAGCGAGTTGCCAAACGGTCGGGTTGGATTGCCCTTTTTGTCCAATTTTGTAATGGAGCTTTAAAATGTTGTACCGTGAATGCGTTTACCATTCAGTTTCAGGTGACCTGCTACCTGTTTGACCCGTTTGCTTTCGAGCTAAATTTTTTTAATATAACCTATTACTATATCTTATTTATAAAGGTCGGTGGCCATGAAATGGTCCACACGACTTTTAGCTGATATATAATATATGTTTCAGCTTTGAAACAAAATTTTACCTTGGTTGGCGGTTAGGAACTCACTCATACCACCAACACAAGTTCGAATCCTGGGCATCCACTTTTTCCTAAAGTGTTATTTCATTACTTATTGTTTGTTATTTTTTTACACCTTTTTGTGTTAACTCTTTTTTTTCTTCCTACACTTTAGGTATAACTTATTCTAAATATTAACATATGCATTTTGGCTGGCTCACAACCTGAGTTCGAGTCTAGAGGAAGACAATTTTTTTTTCTTTAGCGATAATTGGTTTTCTTTATGAGTTTTATTTCTTACATTTTGCTTTAAATCTTAGCTAGGGAGGATAATCCGCCACAACACGCGGGGTTAAAAACTAGTTAAAGCTTAAAATAGAACCTGAATTGGGCCATATTCAAGTGAGTTGGTTGTAATGGTCACCTCTAACTGCATCAATTGTGAATTATATTTAGTTTGTTTACAAATAGAAAATAGAAATGAACTATTAGGGTGTGTACTCAAGTCAGGTATAGCTTAAAGATTCGATCAATTTTGGATGGGAGGAGCTTTACAACGAATTGTTAATTGCAATGTTTGACCCTGCATAGTTTTTTAGCCACACATGGAAATCATGTTTGTAAAAGTTGGGTAGATAACTTATTGGCTTAGCTTTGTAATATGCGAACGGGTAGTGTTAACTAAAAAGTGCACTCTAAAAGGGAAATTGATGTCATGGGACATGATACGGTATAAAATTAGAAATTAAACAACAGTTCATCTAGAAAGCAAATCACTTTGATTTTCTAAATGTGTGTAACCAAACGGATATAATCTGTTCTCAAAAATATTATAACGGAACCATAGGTTTTCTACTTTCTTCAGTTGGTTTTTTTTATTATGGTTTGGTACTTTGGTTAGTCCGCTTTTCTCTATTTGGCATTCAATGTTTATTTGTGATGTAGGTTCACGAGGCAATTGCACGAGAAGAGTCTAAGGAGTTCAATGAAGGCATTGTTATAGAAGAGTTTAGACGGGGGTTTCTTCTTGGGGAACGGCTACTTAGACCCGCAATGGTCAAGGTTTCTGCTGGGCCAGGTCGATCCAAGTCAAATGATTCTGCAACATAACCTTCCACCCAGGAATCTACAGACTCGGAATGAACGACCAGGGCAACTGATCTAGGCAATTGATAGTTGAAATTTTGCATAACAGTGGCTTTTATCTCTTTCTCGGTTGTTTTCAGTGGCAAATGTCATTCTTCATACCTTTTTACGTATTGCATATATCATATTAAAAATCATTAAACGTTATTTGTTGATGCACAGTTGGAATATCCAAAGAGAATCTTCTTATTACTAAGCAACGATGAGTGGTAGCTGTTTACTAACCACCGGACACCATCTTCATCACCATTAACCACCCCAATCACCCCATCTTCATCACCATTAATCACCTCTGCTGGACCGTTAAAGAGGGTCAATGTAATAGTTTCATAGTGAGAAAAAACTTAGAACACTTAATAGATTAAATAGGAAACCGGGTTTATGTTGAAGATACTAAGAACACAAGTAAATATGAGACAGAACAAGAAAAAGAATAAGATATTATTGGTTTTCAAGAATGATGTGTATTGCTTTTAAATTCTATTACAAGTGTTACAAAAAGCATACATAAAAATACAAGTACCTAAGATACTTTACATTATATTTAACAGCTGACTATACTTTGAATTCCAGCTGGAAATATTAATCTATATAACAAGATTAGTATATAGTCAAAAAGCACATTGCTTTTTGACTTGTGACTTGTGACTTGTGACATGTACTTAAAGCATGACATAAATCGAACAGGAAAAATATAATTTTCAACTTATTTGATAAACAAGTGTTAATGACTTGTTTAGTTTATGCTTACACGTAAACTTGTTCTAACTAAAATTAAAAGAAAAAAATTGTGTCAAAAGCCACAAACCTGATAAACTATTTATTACGATGTGCGAGCGTGTCTGACACGTTTAGTACTCGATTTAATCCAACTACTACTCTTCAACTCTTTTAAATAAATGGGCATAAGTTATATACGATTTCAAGTGAATTCAACTCTTTTAGATAATGTGCTTAAGTTACATGATCTTAAGTAAAGATGAAAATCCTTGCTCATTAGTTTTTAGTTGGACTGGTTTGGACTCTACTTTTATAAGGATTTGTTAGTATGGGTTGGTTTGTACTCTTAGTGGGTCAAGATGGACAACCTTATATTTTATTGGTTTATTGAATTTTAATAATCTTAACTTTTATTTATTGGCCGGGATTAATTCTAACTCAGGAAATGTTTACAGACGTTCCTAACTTTCAACTTATTTTCCTCCAATGATCTTTTACTAACTAATAGTTAACCATCATTAGTTTTTTGATGAAATGAGCCAACTTTGAGCCATTTTTCAACTCTAGCACCGCCTAGTCTCAGTTAGGTCCGTTTTCCATTGTCTAACCTCCATCATCACTTGAAACCTACATTCGATGAGTTTGGTGGTTCAAATCAGAAGGTGGAAATTGACGGGTTTTTGGATGCGGAAGTTTCAAATTGACGGACCTGATGATATATTTCAACTTTCCATTTAGTGTTTTGACCAAAAATGTAAGGCCCCGTTCCCGGGCACCTCACAGCTGGTCATTCATCGCACATAAAACGTTTTAAAACATACATTTATCTTGCAGCGGAATTTAAAACTTTTTTAATAAGTAAAACATGTCATTTCATAACTTTACAACATTCTTTTTCATTTCAAAATACAATGACATGTCAAAATATGGATGCCATCCTCAACGAAACTGAGTAGTCGCCCCATGCCATCCTCAGCAACATACCTGTCAACTGGAAACACATCAAAGGTCAGTGTTGCTGAGTGAGTTCTAGTTTTAAATAAAACATACTTTACTTTCCATTAAAAATGTTCTTACATACATGCGATCATACATCATAAGTACACATAGATAATATTATTATTATCTTCTTTTCTCATTCATTCATTAGCTTTCGTTTGTGTACCGTTCATCGTTAACATTCGCTTTCTTTCTTTTGGTTCGTGCGTCTCTTACATACATTCATACATTCATTACGTTCGTCCGTACGTTCGTTACATTCATTCATACGTCATTACATTCATCCTTTATCTTTTACTACTATCTAGATCCTGTCAAACTTTACCCTCTTCATGGCACACAGCCACGATTACTGAGGTCGAGTGACAGGGATCCTGTTTCATACATTATCATTACGTTCCTCCCGTTCATTTCTTTCATTCGTTCGTTCTTTAACTTTCATTACGTTTGTTATCTTTCGTTCGTCTCATACTTTCTTTCTTTCACAATTATCTCTCATTCATCAACTCACGCGATACTCCCGACTCATGTCCGAAGACTGATACTGTGCCGGGGCCCGCTCACAAACCCCCGACTCATGTCCAAAGACTGACACAGTACCGGAGCACGCGGTCCGCTCCTCATTCGTCCCATCTCACTCTCATGCACTACTCCCGACTCATGTCCGAAGACTGACACAGTACCGGAGCATGCGATCCTTTACTCATTCACATAGATCCTGTGTCATGCAATATCCCCGACTCATGCTCGAAAGCTGATGTTGTGCCGGGGCCTGCTCACAAACCCCCGACTCATGTCCGAAGACTGACACAGCACCGGGATAAGCGACAAAGATTCCGCTGAGTCAATCACCTAGATTGAACTCTATCCGAGTCTGTTGCAACACAAAGTTCCTCACCTCACTATCTCATCTCATGCAATACCCCCGACTCATGTCCAAAGACTGATACTGTGCCGGGGCCTGATTAACAAACCCCCGACTCATGTCCGAAGACTGACACAGCACCGGGATACACGACAGAGATCTCATTCGAGTCTGTTACGACACAGAGTCGCTCACCTCATACATACGCTCACTAGCTTTACGTTCGTTCATTCATACGTTAGTACATGCATTCGTTCATCATGTTCCTCTTTTATTATCTTTCACTTTACGTTACATAATACTTTCATTTCATTCATTAATCATAACACGTAAAGTCACGGAAAGATAAACACGTATCGAAAAAAAGAACATCGGCATATACAAGTCATCAGTCATTACCATCATATAGGGCTACATCATACTTAACATGCAAACATCATACATACATAACATACTCCATGCATAACCATCAAGCACACATCATCATACCATCTATGACCTCAAAAGTCAACTTACATAACCCCTAGGAATCTTCTAGGTCAAAGCCTATCTTACTCATTTTCCCAGAAGTCAGAATTTTTCTAAGTGTTCATCCGCATTTGTCATCCGCATTAGTCTAACTCAGGCGCATTTCCCATACTTAGTCAAATGCTCATCCGCATTGACTCACTTCATCCGCATGGACTTACTTTACTCATCCGCATTTCTTTGACCGTCCGCATTAATTAATGCGGCTGTGTAAATGCCTTGGCCGTATTTTTCTTAGCCATCCGCATTAGGTAATGCGGCTGTGTAATGCCTTAGCCGCATTTTTCTTAGCCATCCGCATTAGTTAATGCGGCTGTGTAATGCCTTAGTCGCATTTTTCTTAGCCATCCGCATTAGTTAATGCGGCTGTGTAAAGTCACCTGCAACTTAACCTGTGCGATTTTCAGATTTCGATCATCATCTTAACACACCTTTAGTACAGATCTACCATACTACACACTTGTAACACACTAAACATCCTAAATGTCATACTTGCCTTAGAAACCTTATGTCCATAGCAGCTCCACGTGAATCATACATTTACACATACATACATACACGGGTTAAACACCCAATTACCCGAAAACAGTTTACAAATATGTTCCAGCCCCAAAATTATTCAAAAACGTGTAAAGTAGGGGTCTTAGAACTCACCTTTGCAGCTCTTGAGTATGGCTTCTCCCAAACTCATTTGCAATTGAGTTCAACCGCCTAGAAACCCACTCGAATTCGACTTCTTCTTGTTCTTCCTTCAAAACCCGAATTCTGCTCTTTCTCTCTCTAGAGTCGAATGAAATGAAGTGTGCAAGAGATTATGGGCTGCCATATCTCCTTTATGCACCCACTTTTTATTCTTTTTGTCCTTTTGACACTTTTACCCCTCAACTTGGGTAGAATATCTTTTCTTTCTTTTTCTTCACTATATTCTCTTTGTTAAAAATAACCGGGTGTTACAAGTCCACCCCCCTTAAATAGGTTTCGTCCCCGAAACCTGTTGTTCCTTAAATCTTTGCGGGCAAAACTGTCTCATCTCTTTTCCAATCTCTCACCTGGAATCCTATCGCTCTACATCGTTCATCAACTTACGGCTTCTGGTCCATATTTGACTATCTCCGTCGGCAACCCGTGCATACTGATCAATGTCCATTTGATCAGGACCTGTGGCCTCAAATATGCCATATAGAGTACGGTCACTATAATTAAAAAGAAACACCACAAGCCTTGTTTGATGTTCTTTATGTATGAATAATTACCTTATGGCAAACCAAACAACTGACGAGAAAGGCATTCATTAATCGTGCTATATGTTGTTCCAAATATAACTGCACCGAGATCGGTTTTTCTCAGGTTCCTTGCAGGTACACTGCGATTGAATGGCAAATCGGCTTCTTTGGTGGCCCCAAACAAAATTTATATTTTTCTTTTGCTTCCGACCTCCCATTCTACTCGTTTGCTACAACGTCGAATCTAGGCGTACGTTGCCGTTCGATGAACCAATCACATGCTGAAACTGTTCCTCAGACAACGGGTGGTACAACCTTCTCGATTGCCTCGCGCAATCCTCTAGGGCACCAAGTGACCTAGTGAATCTACTAATAGTAATCTCTACATCGAAGGGCTCCTAGACATTTCTGCTCCTACCATGCAACTCATAAAAGAAGGCACTGGGAACGATCTACTACTAGCACCGCATTCAAGGCGTAGGGGCACAAACTTAAATTATCAGAAACGTACCTGACGTCAAGTCAAAGTCCGCTCTAGCTTCCTCTTGGTCATGGTAAAAGCTTTAGCCTTCACCTTCTGTTTTCCTTCCTCGCACCGGAGCTTCCCGCCTTTGACTTCTTACATTCCCTGCTCAGATGTCCAGTCTCGCCGTAGTTGTAGCACTTAGCCACGCGGCAATCCCTTGCCCTGTGGCCTTCCTTCCCACACTGAAAACAGACGTTTAGTCCCCATTTGCACTCCCCTTCGTGACCTCTACCACACTTCTTGCATACCTCATCCTTCCTTCTTATCCTCTCCCGATCATCGATCCTCATCATCTTACCTTCAGTCACCATTCTTCCATCGCTATCTCGCCTTCCTTTTCCCTTCTTAACAAAGGCTCGCTCCTCCGCCTCACCCGTTATCGTCATCGCCTCCCGCTCGTCGTATAACCTTCCCGCTAGATCTACCGCCGACCTGAACGTGCTTGGCCGGGCAGCGATCATGTGCCTACGGATATCCGTCGGCAAGCCCTGGATATACCTTTTGATTTTCCGCGAAAAAGGTGTCACCTGATCCGGCACCAGTCGTGCCATCTCGTTGAATTTGGTGGTGTACTGCTGATGCGTCATCGTCCCCGCTTCCAACTGCAGGAACTCCCTTTCAATTTTATCCATTTCACGGTCGGGACAGAACTCCTTAACCACCAACCTTTCCAACTCTGACCATCTCATCCTTCCGATAGCCCGACTACCCTCAGCTTGGACTATATTGTCCCACCAGCATAAAGCTGAGTCCATGAAAGAATGAGTGGCAAACTTAACTTTCTGATCTTCCCAGCACTCACTAATTTCCAGTACCGCTTCCATCTCTCTGACCCAACGATGAGCGGCAGTAGCATTGCCGTTACCGTCAAAGGTTGGGGGCTTGCATCGTTGAAATGCCCCGTAGTTACAGCCTCGTGCCGCCTCCCGCACATGCTCCTCCTCCTCTTCCTCCTCATCGGAGAAAACCATTTCAGCCTCTATCCGTCTCCTTCCGCCCGAAGGTCTACCCCTTTCCTGTCTCTCCCCATCTCTAACAGCCTTTATCACCTCGGTCACTACAGACGGTAGGATGGTCTGCATGACCTGATGCACTTCTTCGACTACCGCCTCTCTCACCGAGGCTCTCAAGTTAGCACTCTCATCACCACCCTCTGATTGAGGGGTTTCGGGTTCCTCATGAACCACCTTCTCAACTCTAGGTCTTCCTCTCGTGACCCGTGGCTCAACACCACGTCCGCCACCACCTCCACCCCGTGAAGCCTTAGAAGACCTACCACCGGCCATCCTCTATAATACACTGAAAGATTCAAACACCAACATGGTCATTCAAGGAAATAGCTCAGTTCATGTCAAGTATAGTAAGTTCCTAATTACAGTGATCAGTTGTGATTAGCCACTTACCTTACTTTTCATACCCCGAGCATTACCTGTCCTGACTATATTAGCATCTAAATCTAACAGTAGCATATAAACACATAACATGCGCATACAATACCCGTTAACTTTAAGAAAATACCTGATGGCACGCAGCTACTCAGTCTGGCATCCCTTCCCTTTCCGTCCCCTTCTCAGTTTAAGATTAGGTTTATTATGAAAATTACCCATTTCACTTAAACTTTGGCTCTGATACCAACTTGTAAGACCCCGTTCCCGGGCACCTCACAGCTGGTCATTCATCGCACATAAAACGTTTTAAAACATACATTTATCTTGCAGCGGAATTTAAAACTTTCTTTAATAAGTAAAACATGCCATTTCATAACTTTACAACATTCTTTTTCATTTCAAAATACAATGACATGTCAAAATATGGATGCCATCCTCAACGAAACTGAGTAGTCGCCCCATGCCATCCTCAGCAACATACCTGTCAACTGGAAACACATCAAAGGTCAGCGTTGCTGAGTGAGTTCTAGTTTTAAATAAAACATACTTTACATTCCATTAAAAATGTTCTTACATACATGCGATCACACATCATAAGTACACATAGATAATATTATTATTATCTTCTTTTCTCATTCATTCATTAGTTTTCGTTTGTGTACCATTCATCGTTAACATTCGCTTTCTTTCTTTTGGTTCGTGCGTCTCTTACATACATTCATACATTCATTACGTCCGTCCGTACGTTCGTTACGTTCATTCATACGTCATTACATTCATCCTTTATCTTTTACTACTATCTAGATCCTGTCAAACTTTACCCTCTTCATGGCACACAGCCATGATTACTGAGGTCGAGTGACAGGGATCCCGTTTCATACATTATCATTACGTTCCTCCCGTTCATTTCTTTCATTCGTTCGTTCTTTAACTTTCATTACGTTTGTTATCTTTCGTTCGTCTCATACTTTCTTTCTTTCACAATTATCTCTCATTCATCAACTCACGCGATACTCCCGACTCATGTCCGAAGACTGATACTGTGCCGGGGCCCGCTCACAAACCCCCGACTCATGTCCAAAGACTGACACAGTACCGGAGCACGCGGTCCGCTCCTCATTCGTCCCATCTCACTCTTATGCACTACTCCCGACTCATGTCCGAAGACTGATACTGTGTCGGGGCCTGTACACAAACCCCCGACTCATGTCCGAAGACTGACACAGTACCAGAGCATGCGATCCTCTACTCATTCACATAGATCCTGTCTCATGCAATATCCCCGACTCATGCTCGAAAGCTGATGCTGTGCCGGGGCCTGCTCACAAACCCCCGACTCATGTCCGAAGACTGACACAGCACCGGGATACGCGAAAAAGATTCCGCTGAGTCAATCACCTGGATTGAACTCTATCCGAGTCTGTTGCAATACAAAGTTCCTCACCTCACTATCTCATCTCATGCAATACCCCCGACTCATGTCCGAAGACTGATACTGTGCCGGGGCCTGATTAACAAACCCCCGACTCATGTCCGAAGACTGACACAGCACCGGGATACACGATAGAGATCTCATTCGAGTCTGTTACGACACAGAGTCGCTCACCTCATACATACGCTCACTAGCTTTACGTTCGTTCATTCATAATGCATTCCTTCATCATGTTCCTCTTTTATTATCTTTCACTTTACGTTACATAATACTTTCGTTTCATTCATTAATCATAACACGTAAAGTCACGGAAAGATAAACACGTATCGTAAAAAAGAACATCGGCATATACAAGTCATCAGTCATTACCATCATATAGGGCTACATCATACTTAACATGCAAACATCATACATACATAACATACTCCATGCATAACCATCAAGTACACATCATCATACCATCTATGACCTCAAAAGTCAACTTACATAACCCCCGGGAATTTCCTAGGTCAAAGCCTATCTTACTCATTTTCCCAGAAGTCAGAATTTTTCTAAGTGTTCATCCGCATTTGTCATCCGCATTAGTCTAACTCATCCGCATTTCCCATACTTAGTCAAATCACTTCATCCGCATGGACTTACTTTACTCATCCGCATTTCTTTGACCGTCCGCATTAATTAATGCGGCTGTGTAAATGCCTTGGCCGTATTTTTCTTAGCCATCCGCATTAGGTAATGCGGCTGTGTAATGCCTTAGCCGCATTTTTCTTAGCCATCCGCATTAGTTAATGCGGCTGTGTAATGCCTTAGTCGCATTTTTCTTAGCCATCCGCATTAGTTAATGCGGCTGTGTAAAGTCACCTGCAACTTAACCTGTGCCATTTTCAGATTTCGATCATCATCTTAACACACCTTTAGTACAGATCTACCATACTACACACTTATAACACACTAAACATCCTAAAAGTCATACTTGCCTTAGAAACCTTATGTCCATAGCAGCTCCACACGAATCCTACATTTACACATACATACATACACGGGTTAAACACCCAATTACCCGAAAACAGTTTACAGATGTGTTCCAGCCCCAAAATCATTCAAAAACGTGTAAAGTAGGGGTCTTAGAACTCACCTTTGCAGCTCTTGAGTATGGCTTCTCCCAAACTCGTTTGTAATTGAGTTCAACCGCCTAGAAACCCACTCGAATTCGACTTCTTCTTGTTCTTCCTTCAAAACCCGAATTCTGCTCTTTCTCTCTCTAGAGTCGAATGAAATGAAGTGTGCAGGAGATTATGGGCTGTCATATCTCCTTTATGCACCCACTTTTTATTCTTTTTGTCCTTTTGACACTTTTTACCCCTCAACTTGGGTAGAATATCTTTTCTTTCTTTTTCTTCACTATATTCTCTTTGTTAAAAATAACCGGGTGTTACAAAAAAAACAGTCCACGTCATCAAAAAAGCTAACGGGGTTAACTCTCGGTCAGTAAGGGATCATTGGAGGAAAATAAACTCAAAGTTTGGAGTATCTTTAAACATTTACTGAGTTGGGATTAATCCCGGCCAATAACTGAAACTTGAGATTATTAAAATCTGATAGTCTAATTTTATTAAAAAAAGAATAAATTACACTTTTCGTCCTTTAATTTTATAGAAAATTTTAGATTTCGTTCTTAAACCAAGGAAATTACAGTAAACATCCTTTACGTGTAAAAAAGACTGGACGCTTCATCATTTCCTCTAACAGAATTTTATTTTTGTCGTTAAAGGGTGCATTTGCTTGTCACCTGAGGGCCAAATCGTTATTTTATATTTAAAAATTAAATTTAAACAAATTCTTCCCGTCATGTTCATCACCCTTATCCTCATCACCATAGACCACCTCATCACCCCATCTTCATCATTATAAAAACACCTTCATCAGCCCATTACATCACCAACACTATCTTCATCACCATAAACCGCATCCATCAGCTCATCTACATCACCAACACCACCGGACACCATCTTCATTACCATTAACCACCCCAATCACCTCATCTTCATCACCATTAACCATCTCTGCAGGACCATTGAAGGGGGTTAATGCAATAGTTTCACAGTGAGAAGAGACTTAGAACACTTAATAGATCAAATAGGAAATCGAGTTTATGTTGAAGATGCTAAGAACACAAGTAAATATAACACAGAACAAGAAAAAGAACAAGATATTATTGGTTTTCAAGAATGATGTATATTGCTCTCAAGTTCTATTACAAGTGTTACAAAGCATACATAGAAATACAAGTACCCGAGATACTTTACACTACATCCAACAGCCGACTATACTTTGAAAGCCAGCTGGAAACACTAATCTATACAACAAGATCAATGTATAGTCAAAAAGCACATTGCCATTTGACTTATGACTATGACATGCCATAGCTCACATCCTAATATATTACAAAAAGGATAAAAGGTATAAAAGTAGAAATTTACAGACCAGTGACTTTAATCTACAATTAACAAAAGTATGGACCTTTTCACCAACTCATCTAAGTTGGTGAGTGTTAAGAGGTGGCAGCAAAAAATACTCCAGCTTTTGTCAAAAGGTGATCAGAGAAAGCATGTCTTTTTTGTTTTTAGAAAAAATCAGTATTTGGGTTTGGAAGACTTTGTCTCTGAAGCTTGAAAGACTTTATCTTTGGCTTCGAAAGACTTTATCTTTGGCTTCGGAAAATATGGTCATTTGGCTTCGGAAGAGTTTACACTTAGCATATTTGCCTGAGTTGTGTAAAATCTTTTGAAGTAACTTTCTTATATTTCAGCATGCATGCTGAGAGATCTTTGGTTACATCAGACTTTAAGTGTAAACCTTACAATTTTCCCTTAGGCTGATGCTACTAAAACAGAAGAGATCCTTGAGTTTTGATCTTCATCTGTTGATAGTCATCATCAGGATCAAGACCATTCCCGTCTTTATCATTTGGTCAGGATCCCTCAGACTCTCATAGTATTTGTTCATATCATAGAGATTATGCAAAGGAAGGTCAAGTCTATCTTGCTAGAAATATATGTCTTGACCTTTTTGATCTCTAGTAACATACCATTGGTCTGGATTAATAGCAAAGGTCCCGGACAAGATGGGCCGCCCAGCAACAAGAGGCTCTACATTAGTTAGACTTGGTTTAGAAACCTCTTCTTGAGCAACCTCAGGAAGCTCTGACTCATTCTGAGGTGTAGAGGTGGAAGCCTTGGACTTCTTCTTTTTTTACTATCCCTTTTCATGGCCATCCTCTTTTTACTCTTTACAGATTTTAACTGAAGAGACTGGCCTTCAGCACTAGATTGTTCTTGTTGGTTTCCCTTAGTTGGGTCCTTTTCCTTCATAGGTTTAGAAGGAAAAGGATCAGGACCCTGTTATGGATCAGAGATGAAGTTGGTTGTGGTCCAACACTGGGTCCAGGTTGTGTTGTCTTTTGTGGTTCAACCATGACCTCAATTTTAGATGCAGCCCGACTTGATGGAGAATGCAAGTCAACAAGTTCACCCCTTTTAATCTTCTACTTGATCACTCTAATGTGCTCATCCATGGTGGATAGAGACATTGGACCAAGCCTCCTTCTAGAAAATCCATACAACTTTAAGAAGCTTACTTTCTTCTTCCTATTAGCAGATTTCTTCAGACTTGCTTTGATGATGGCTCTTAACTTTGCAGCTTCTTCCCTCATCTTCCTCTTGGTAACTTTTTGTTCTTTCATCACTTGTTGCTCTAGCTGCTTGAGGTACTCAAACTCTATGTACTCGCAGGAGAAGGGAAGAAGTGCAGATGCCTGATAGAGGCCCATGGCACTCAGGTAGTTTATCATGTTTTGTCTATCTGCTTCTTTGTCTACCTGAGGTTGTTGCTTAGTTGCCACAACCTCTGTCTCAGGGCTTTCTTGAACTGGGGAGAAAGTAGAAGCTTGTTTGTAGAGTCTATTCCTCCTTATTTCTTCTTTGATCTTGAGGAGCAGTTCTGCATCCTCAGCCTCCTTTCTTTCTTTTGACAACTCAGTGTCAGCCATTTCATTCAACTCTTCTAAGGGAAGAGTGATGAGTTCATTTATGTTGTAGTTTTTGGTCCCCAAGTAGTTCAATTTGGCTGCCCTTATTTCATCATCTTGAGTGTTTGGCCTGGTGGCAACCCTGATTGAAGCTTTCATAAAGCCTTAGGTCCCTCTGGAATTCTCTCCCCTTAGATTCTTCTTCCTCTCTTTTTTCTCCTCCCCAATCTCCTCAGGAGTCAACTTCTTTTTCCCTTTATCACTCACAAGCTTTGTAGTTTTTGGTCCCCAAGTAGTTCAACTTGAACTTGACCCCTTGAATCATACCATGGACTATATAGGAAAAGTTCTCCAGAATTTGATCCCAGCCTTCATGGTTGTTTGATAGACAATGGATGACAACATAGAGGAGATACTTCCACTGGGAGGAGACCTTCCCTTTTCTAAAGGTTCTTACTGAGTAATCACCTTCATAGCCTGAGATGGGTGTTTATGGTGTCTGGAGTGATGAAAATTATCCTGCCCTATACTGTGGCAGGCATTGCCTTCTCCCTATCCATAGTGACATCTTGGCAGGTCCTCCAGAACTCTAAAAGCTGGTCTTCATACAGTGGAGGATTTATGGGGAGGAAGGTGAAGTAGTTTGATAGAGCTAAGAACCTGCAAACATCTAAGAAACCAAGATCTTTTTCAGATACTAACAGAGCAACCTGATTGTGTTGTCTGTGCAATTGTATGGAGAAATTCGGTTGGTTTTATGGATAAGGGTTGGCTATTTTTGAATAGCTTTGTGATGAAGAAATATAAGAACAAAGTTAGTTTGTGGGTGAATTTAGTATGAAGAAGAAAGTAAAAGAGGGGGAACCATTAATATATATTTATATGGACTGGATTTCAAACAAAGTTAATGCAAAATGACAAACTTTGAAATCTGAATGTCGGTCCCACCTCTAAAAAAATCCCAAAAAGTTAGTTTTATTGGAAGTCGAAAAACTTCCAAAGCTAATTTGTCTTCGTAAGTTTCATAAAAGTTTCTGAAGGCAATTTGACATCGGAAAATATTTTGTTTGATGAAAATTTTGCTTCAGAAGAAAAATACTTAGTCTTTTTACTTCAGAGTTATATTTGGTTGCAAAATATATTAAAACTAAGAAGTTTTATTCTTAAGAGAATAAATCTTCCGCGACTTAATTGCTTTCGGAAGAAAATGTCCTTAAAAACATATAAGTACTTAGAAGCATATTTAAGCTTCAGAAGATATATTACAATTTCTTCCAAAGGTAAATCTCTTATAAGTACTTATTATTTTTAAAGATATAATGTTTTTCTGAAGACAATTTAATGTATTCCGAGAGAAAATATATCTAAATATCCGGAATTCTAGGGAATATCATTTGCAAAGTTTTCTTCCAAAGTAAACTGGGCTTATGTAGGTGATTATATAGACAACTTAGGACACACATTTTTAAAAGTAATCTTGAGTTTAGTTTAAGAAAAACTGCTCAAAGTTAATCATCCTAATAGCTGATACAAGATACTTAAATCTCTGCTCATCAAAAGCTTTTATGAACAGATCAATATATTATTCATTTATGTTAACTTTAACTAGTTTTATCAATCCTTTTTCAAAATTATCTCTAATAAAATGATACCTGATATTGATGTGTTTTATCCTTGAGTGCTGCACAGGATTTCTTATAATAGAGATAGCATTATTGTTGTCTATTATATGGGAGTCTATTTGAAGTTGAATCCATAATCCAGCATCTGATTCTGAATCCAAAGCACTTGAGCACGACAAATATTAGCAGGAATGTATTCAGTTTCAGCAGTTGATACAGACATATAAGATTATTTCTTGCATTGCCATGAGACTATCCTTCCACTAAGGAATTGACATCCACCAGATGTACACTTTACAATCATGTTGCAGCCATCATAGGCACTATCTGTATAAGCATACCGATTGAAGTCATAATTCTTTGGATACAAAAGGCCTAATTTAGAGCACCTTTGAGATATCTAAAAATCCCCTTGACAACAACTAGGTGTGACATCTTGGGGTTGGCTTGATATCTTTCAAAAATGCATGTGGCAAACATGATATCAGGTATGTGTCTATGAGGTACATGAGAGATCCAATCATAGCCCTATAGAGATGTTCATCCACACACTCACCCTTAAGATCAGGTCCAGGGAGTGGTTTCTGGCTATGGGTGTCTTTGCAACCTTACTTTCAGTCCAGTTGAATCTCGTAATTATGATACATACTTTAACTGATTTATAAAGATGTCATTATCAACCTGCTTTACTTGAATTCCTAGAAAGAAAATGAGTTCCCCCATAGCACTCATTTCAAATATATTCTTCACCAGCTTCTCAAAGTATTTGTAAAGCTTTGGATTAGGTGACCTGAAAATAATGTCATCTACATAAACTTGAACCAACATTAAGTCATTTCCTGGTCCTTTAATGAAGGGTGTTCCATCAATAGTACCCCTCTTATAGCCATGTTGACAGAGATACTGAGATAGTGTCTCATACCACTTCCTTGGAGCTTGGTGCAACCCATAAAGAGCCTTATTAAGCTTGCAGACATAATTAGGATGATCTAGGTCTACAAAGCCAAGTGATTGTTTGACATACACCTCCTCATCAATCACCCCATATAAGAAAGCACACTTGACATCAAGTTGGTAGACCTTGAAATCATTGGATGCAACAAAATCAAGAAATACACTAACAACTCCAAGTCTTGCCACTGGAGCAAAAACATCTGTGTAGTCCATTCCTACTTCTTGTGTGTATCCTTTAACAACTAATCTTGCCTTGTTCTTGATGACAAGTCCTCTATCATCCTTTTTGTTCCTAAATATCCATTTGGTACCTGATGCGTGTGAAAAGTATATATATTTTGCTAAAGGTTTTTCGCATAGATTCAGTTTTAATTGGTTATTACTAATACTAAACTACACACACAAAAGGCAAGTGTACCTATCGTGAGGTAATATAATGATGGTAAGAACTGAGCATCAATCCGTGGACACACCTAGCCTACTTAACAATTTTAATGATTGACTATCAGATTTGATTTTTGTTTAAGAAAATGATGAGTTACATTGATGTAATTAAAATTTTTAGGGTTTTAGAAATAATAATTAAAATAAAGTAAAACAAGATTGAAACTTTAGGATTTAAAACGAGACAATAAAGGTTATCATCCTAATTAGATTACACTTATGTAACTTGACGAATTGGTGGTGTGATTAAATATATTGATTAAAGTAATTATGTTAATGTTTATAAATGTGAGCTGACATGATTTCTCATCTATCCCCTCCGTAGTGATTAAGACCACGTCAGGTTGAGATTTACTGCTCAGGTCAAAACCACTAGTAATGTAGGTAAATCTCTTGTGACCTTTTGACATACGATTTCTGAAACATAACTTAATGTTAAAAAGAGAGTTGATCAGGTTCCTTTCTAAAATACCATTAATTTTAGAAAACCATAACAATTACTGTATATTTCTCAGACTAATAAAAGGAAACCCGTAAAAGATCAGAAAGTTAAGGTGATATGATTTCTAGTAACCATTTTTAGTTCATTAGCCATGTATTTATTATGAAGACCGGTTTCGTGAATAAAAGTTAGTCATATGTTTTTCAACCTTGTATGACATTCACAATTACAAATCATATGTTTATAACTTCCTGTTCAAATATAGATGCTACCCATCAAAAGGTTTCCAAAGACCACCATAATATTAACATTATCTATCCCCTCCGTGGTGATTAAGACCACGTCAGGTTGAGATTTACTGCTCAGGTCAAAACCACTAGTAATGTAGGTAAATCTCTTGTGACCTTTTGACATACGATTTCTGAAACATAACTTAATGTTAAAAAGAGAGTTGATCAGGTTCCTTTCTAAAATACCATTAATTTTAGAAAACCATAACAATTACTGTATATTTCTCAGACTAATAAAGAAAACCCGTAAAAGATCAGAAAGTTAAGGTGATATGATTTCTAGTAACCATTTTTAGTTCATTAGCCATGTATTTATTATGAAGACCGGTTTCGTGAATAAAAGTTAGTCATATGTTTTTCAACCTTGTATGACATTCACAATTACAAATCATATGTTTATAACTTCTCGTTCAAATATAGATGCTACCCATCAAAAGGTTTCCAAAGACCACCATAATATTAACATTACACCATTAGATCATCATAAATTACATAAGTTTCATCCAATTAGGATGATAATAGTTTTACTAGATTATTGCTTTTAAGGATATCACAAAAAACCATTTTCAATTTTATTTGGATTTCATTTATTTATTATTTTCCTAAAACATATTTATAATTTGGTTCATTAAAAATTGTTTAAATTTTTAGTTTCTTGTCATTAATATTTAAATGATTTTTATAAAAAATTTCCAATTCGTACCTTTTTAGAAAAGTGTCAAATGTGTGTCAATTACCCCATCCCCACACTTAAAATTCATATTGTCCCCAATGTGATTAATAAATTAAAATTATGAATGGAAACCAATAAGTCCCCTAAAAATGATGAATTTGACTCATGTCTTAAATTGTAAGAATCCTCGGGATCACCTGAAACATGATCAGTTTATTGAAAATATTAAAATCCTAAACACACAAAATAAAAATGACATAATTAAAAGATAGATTGACACGAAACAGCTGTGCCCAGGCCCTAAAAGTGATGCGATTTTCAAGGGCTATATGGCGAGATATCCCCCCCACTCATGAGACATTCGGTTCCTGATGTACGTGACATCATTGCTCAGGTCATCGACTTTGGAATGCAGATTTTCGACTCGGTTGAAGGCTTGTTGTGCGTATTCAAATGACCGCCTTACATGGTTGCTGGTGGTTTGAATTGATTCATAAAGGTCTAACATACTCGATAATCTCCAGTGTGTGAACTGGAAGCCCGGCTTCTTCATGCTGTGTTGGCATATCGAGGTCCATGATGATTTCCTCAGGATTTGCCTGATCTCAGAATTTTCCCTTCCTGTCCATAAACTTTGGCTGTCCATTTGGTAGGATTGTTATCATGTACATACTCGTGCAAATGCTCAAATCCAACAATCCTGGCATCATTCCTTCAGTTCCCTTTATGTTACACCCATAGCTCTCGTATAGGTTCAGAATCCAGCTGCCTCTAAACATGGGTGTTGGAACACCTGTAGTTGCATTTCTAGAAAAAAGATTACAAAACAAGTATCCAATATTGCATGGAAAACTATTCGTCATACAATATAAAATGAATAACTCCCTCAAATTGACAACTCCCTTGCTTTGACCAAGAGCTGTATCGAATGGCTAAGCAACCGATGTATGTAACGCATCAGCGGGTCTCGAATCAGACTACTTTTGGTTTTACTCGAGTTGAACACCCCTGTTCCAATTCTCTCCAAGAATGCATTTCTCATTGCACCACTTTCCACGTCCCTACTTTCCTCATCTGGAAAGGTACGATATGCTAGCATTCCTGATATTACTTCCTCCTCCAATTCTTGTTCTGTATAGATACCGAGATAGACACCAAACAAGGCTATGGATGTTTTTCGCCAACGCCCTCCTAGTTTGAATGAAACTGCTCATCATCCCATGGGTCAGAGTCTTTCATGTTAAATCTAAAAGATGCTAAGAATTCAAGAGGTAGTTCATAAACAGAAGGTTTGTTTTGTGAAAACAGATGCTTCCACTGAATACTCAATAAATTATTATATCTTTCAAGTTGTCCGACAACCGCCAAGGTTTCTTCATCAGTTTGCAAATATGACTTTTCATCCTTTTGTAATAGTCTTTGCAGCCGGTCATGACACAATCTTTCACAGCTCCCCTCGAATTGCAAATAGGGATAATTCATGATCCTAAAATTTCAGACAAATAAGTTAAACTATACAAAACAAAATCATGGAATATTTTCATCATGTTAGTAACAAACGTGGGTTTCATGAGACATAACACCATATTTGTTAAAATTTTAAAAACAGTAAAAAGTTTGACATTCAAGAAAAACTGTTAAACATAGGTGTGTGTCTTGTGAAACATTGGAGTGCTGTTAACATTTTGATGTGTGAAATTTTAGCTCGAGCACACGTGGTTTTGTTTGTAAACCTTTAATTAAGCATGAGTCACAATTTTCTTGCTTGAAAAACCAAAGATTACACACGTATCATTTTAATCACTTGTTAATAATTCAAGATACCCAAATATATATAGTGTTTAATCACCACATGTTTGGCAATTAAACTATTGTAACTTGAATGTGCTTAACAATAATTCAACCACGAATTATGAAGACAGTCTTGTTAACATTGAAAGGAAAAACATACTAACATCTAACTAAACATAGTAATTAACACTAATCAAATACAAAGATAACCATGAACAAGAATGCTTAAAGTATTCATCATTCCATAGGACTTTTAACTACAAAGGTTTACATATAATTACTAGGATTTCGGTTGTTTAGAGACCTAATCACCTAACTACATGTAAATGACCATCATTATGCAAGAAATTAGTAATACTAACCTCTTGAACAATCAGACCTGAAAAGAAATGGAAGAGTTCTTGAAAATAAGAAAGAAAAATGGAAAAAGTGATGAAAATTGAAGTGGATACGAGTTGTTGCAGGCATGCATTCGATATTTATCATTGAGAATTGATGGGGAACAAGACAAATGGCTGAAACAAGTCAGAAAATGTCATTTCTTATCGAGCACAGGGGAGTGCCTCCCTAGGCACGGGGCATGCTCCCCTTATGTCACCCGGCTTTAGTTTTTTGTTGTTTCAATTTTCTATTTCGCGCGTTACGCAATTTACCCGGTTAAGTTTTATCACTTCCAAATCACCAGAAAAGTTATAAAAATAGTCCTAGAGTTAACTAAAACAAGCCAAATGACAATTACATTTCCTAAGTTCCTACGGTCACATGATACATTAGAAGCCGAGAGTCTGAAACAGCAAAATTAGACTCCTTAACGTGCACGAGCGCACATAACACATCGCTAAATGCTTCTAAAAGAAGCCTCCACACATTATGTGTGGAAGGTTTGGGATGGGATAGTGTAAAGTGCGGTTGCTTAGTTCCGCAAGCTGACGTTTGACAAGAAATGAGTTCCTCGCCCATCTCTTGAACATTTTAGATGAGTTCAGCTAGGCGTTGAGATGCGATGAGGTTCATCTCAGTTAACTGTTTGATCAGTTCATGCAACTTGAAGAATTATTCTTGCGTCGTTGGTTATCGTATTTCAGAACTCAGTTTCTTCGCAGGATTCCAGTTTGAACTTCCGTGACTTGATTCTTTCAATTTTTTGGACATTTTTAAGCAGAAATGGATTTGATGATAGCTTGAACAAGTGTGGTATTTATATACAGGTCATAAAGGTTGATCACGGGGGCGTGCTTAGCTAGGCATGGCCTCGTGCTTGTTAGAACTCGTCTTAAGCTCGACCTGCAACGTTCTAGAGTCGTCAGCGGAGATCGTGGAAAATTTGTGTCAAAAGCATTGGCGCGTGCTTAATGGGGCATGGACGCGTGACTAGGTTTTGAGGTCCTAGAAAAAGTTAAAAAATCAAAGAAAACCTATGTACAGGTGCCGTATTTAAGTTTTGAGTCTTCGGCGCGACCCTTCCCCACACTTAGTCTTCATCGGGGCGGAGGTGTAATTCCTTCAAGAAAATGTTGGTTGGTCCGTCGTTATACGATTTTAAACGATGAACATTCACTTTGAAACTTAAACCATCATGGTTGTCGATTTCGATGTCACCATTCGGAAACACGTTTTTAATCGTATAAGGTCTAGACGATTTCGATGTAATTCCTTCAAGAAAATGTTGGTTGGTCCGTCGTTATACGATTTTAAACGATGAACATTCACTTTGAAACTTAAACCATCATGGTTGTCGATTTCGATGTCACCATTCGGAAACACGTTTTTAATCGTATAAGGTCTAGACGAACGTGATTTCAGCTTTCTAGGAAACAAACATAAACGATAGTTATACAGTAATACACATTCTCCCACATGAATCGTTTAATGTTCTTTAATCAAGAGTCATGGAATTTCCTTGTCTTTTCCTTGTAAACCCTAGTGTTTTCGTATGCTTGTTCTCTCAGTTCCTCTAGTTCATGGATTTGTAGAAATTAATTTTTTCCTACAATGCTTGGCCTAGGTTTGCTGCTTTAAGTGCCCAATAAGCGTTGTGCTCCAATTCCATGGGTAGATGACATGACTTCCCATAAACAAGTTTGAACGATGTTGTGCTAATGGGAGTCTTATAGGCTGTTCGAAAAGCCCATAATGTATCATCTAGCTTGGTAGACCAATCCTTATGATTTTGTCCTACGGTTTTCTCAAGGATTGGTTTGATGCCTCGGTTAGTGACTTCAGCTTGCCCATTCGCTTGTGGATGATAAGCAGTTGTAAGGTGATGGTGCACTCCATAACGAGCCATTGCTCTCTCGAGCTGGTTGTTATAGAAATGCGTTCCTCGGTCACTAATTAAAGCCTTAGGGCACCAAAATGAGAGAATAGTTTCTTAAGGAACCTGACAACGTTAATCGCATCATTAGTAGGTAGGGCTTGAGCTTCGGCCTATTTTGAGACATAATCGACTACTACCAAGATGTAACGATTGCCAAATGACATTGGGAATGGCCCCATGAAATCAATACCCCATATATCAAACACCTCGCATACTTGAACGAGTTTTTGAGGCATCTCATCCCATGTTGAGATATTGGTTGCTCTCTGACATGCATCACAGTTGCCTACCATATTGTGAGCACCCTTGAAGATCGTGGGCCAGTAAAATCCAGAGTCAAAGACTTTCTTGGCTGTTAGGGTTGTTCCATGGTATCATCTTGTGGGTCCTTCATGACAGTGCCTTAGAATCTGTTCCGCTTCACTTCCGTATACGCATCTTCGGATAAGTTGGTCTGCACCGATTCTAAACAGATACGGGTCTTCCCAATAGTAATGCTTTATGTCAATAAAGAATTTCTACTTTTGCTGATAATTCATTCCTTTGAGTAGAATTCCGCTTGCCAAGTAATTCTCAAAATCGGCAAACCGAGAATGTTCATCGATTAAGGATTGAATGTTCATAAGGAATTTGTGAGGAAAATTATTGTTTATTTTGAATTCCTCAGTTTGTGAAAGATTTGAATCTTCAAGACGCGAGAGCTTATCAGCCACCAGATTTTCTACTCTTTTCTTATCATGAATTTCAAAGTTGAATTCTTGAAGCTTAAGTATCAAACGAATCAATCTTGGCTTTGCATCTTGTTTGTTGAACAGATGATGAAAGGCTGCATGATCGGTGCAAATGATTGTTTTTGAAAGGATTAGATACGAACGGAATTTATCAAATGCAAAAACTACCATAAGAAGGTCTTTCTCGATGGTGGTGTAGTTTTCTTGTGCATCATTTAGGGTTTTGCTTGCATAGTGAATTAGATAGAATTGCTTGTCTTTCCATTGTCCAAATACAGCTCCTACCGTAAAATCGCTTGCGTCGCACATGAGTTCAAATGATAGCATCCAATCAGGGGAAACCACGATTGGAGCGGTGACCAATCTCTTATTTAGCAAATCAAATGCACTAATGCATTTGTTGGAAAATACGAATTGTACGCCTTTCTCAAGAAGTTGAGTCATTGGTCATGCGATTTTTTGAGAAATCTTTGAAGAAACGACGGTAGAATCCTGCATGACCTAGGAAGCTTTTGATTTCTTTCACGGTTGGGGGATGTGGAAGTTTAGAAATAGCATCAACTTTAGTTTGATCGACCTCAAGCCCTGCTCGAAATATCTTATGTCCTAACACTATTCCTTCGGTAACCATGAAGTGCAACTATTCCCAATTCAAAACAAGGTTAGAATCTTCACATCTAACCAACAACTTTTTCAGGTTTTCAACCTTCGGTAACCATGAAGTGCAACTATTCCCAATTCAAAACAAGGTTAGAATCTTCACATCTAACCAACATCTTTTTCAGGTTTTCAAGACATTACTCAAATGAGTTCACAAACATGGAGAAGTCATCCATGAAAACTTCAATTGAGTGTTTGATCATGTCATGAAAGATCGCTACCATGCATCTTTGACATGTAGCAGGGGCATTACACAATCCAAAGGTATTTGCCAATAAGCACATATGACATATGGACATGTGAATGTTGTTTTCTCTTGATCTTCGGGAGCAATAGGAATTTGGAAATAACCTGAGAAACCATCAAGGAAACAATAGAATACTTTTGCAGATAGTCTCTCAAGAATTTGGCCGATGAAAGGCAGAGGGAAGTGATCTTTCTTGTGGTGTCATTGAGTTTGCGATAGTCAATGCAAACTCTCCATCCTGTAACCATACAAGTTGGAATAAGCTCATCCTTCTCGTTAGTTACAACAGTCATTCTTCCTTTCTTTAGAACAACTTGGACGGGAGCTTGAGTAATTTGTAGGCACCTGAGCTAGAATTTGTAAGCACCTCAGATGTATCAGCTGAATTTATCATGGTTGTGCTGATAGGAACTCCATCTGCAGGGTTAGTTACCACTGGAGCTGAAATAGTTTTCTTACTTGGTCTTCTCATCTCAAATCTTAGGTCAGGATCTTTTGTTGATAAGTTACCTGTAGATCCTTAAACATTTTCCCAAGATTTGCTTAAACATTTGGTAACTAATTCAAGATCAAACAACCAATCAGGACCTGAACCTTTCATACTAGGAATGTTCTCATTGAAGGCCACATTAGTTAATCGCTTAACTACTCTAGTTATGATATTGTATACTCTATATGCTTTAGCTTGAGTCGTATCCAATGAAGTGTCCATCATCTAATTTCTCTGCAAATTTAGAGTCAGATAACATGGTTCTTGTAGGTTTAATAAGGTGATGGGAAGTTTAGAGTCAGATAACATGGTTCTTGTAGCTTTAATAAGTGTCTTGTTTCTCCTCTCAGCAACACCATTTTGCTGAGGACTTCTGGGAGCACTATAATGTCTTGTAATACCCTTTTCATCATAAAATTTAGCAATGATTTGGTTCTTGAATTCAGTTCCTTGATTAGATCTTATGGTTTTGACCTTGTGATCACATTGATTTTCAATTTTCAGAATGAAGTTCCTCAAGATTTTAGGAGTCTCACCTTAGTTCTAAGGAAGAAGACCCAAGTGAATCTAGTGAAATCATTTATGATTTCCAAGTAATAAAAGGTCCTTTCTAGACATATTAAGCTAGTGGGGCCAAAGAGATCCTTATGCAATAAGTGTAGGGAGTAGTGATGGAGTTCTTTTCCTTTGGCTTATGAGGCACTTTATGTTGTTTTCCTTTCAGACATGCAACACAATGGTCATCACTTATAAACTTTATTTTGGCATTCCTGTTACCAAATCATTCTTAATTAATTTATTCAAGTTTTCAAAGTTTACATGGCACATTCTTTTATGCCAAAAGAAATACTCATCACTACTTGCTTTATATAGAAAGCAAAAAACTTCTCTAGAAGGGGATGTTTCCTGCATATCCATCTTGTACATGTTCCCTTTCTAGGGGCTTTGAGCATGATATGCTCTTGAGAAATGAACACCGCGGGCTTGAGAACAATGCACTCATGCTCAGTGAAAAGCATGTTCTGTCTCTGATCACCAAATTGGAATACACTCAGTAGATTGTACCCAAGCTCCTTGATAAACTTTACCTTCTTAATGTTGAGCTTACCATTCATGACCCTTCCCCTTCCAGTAATGTATCCATTTGAATCTCCACCAAAAGCAACTGGCCCTCCATTAATATTCTCAAAGTTTTAAAGCAATAGCTATTACCTGTCATGTGCATGGAACAACCACTATCAATGATCCATACATTTCCTTTGGTCTTTAGTTGTTCCTTCACAAAAAGAGATGGTTAGTTACGTTTGGGAACCCAAGCCTTACTGGTCTTGTACTTGTCAAAGTGAACAGAAGACAATGTAACAATGATTAATACTATATGCAGGCTTTAAGGATCATTAGTTGTTATTGATGAAAAGCTTTCAGTTACATGGTATTCCTTTATCTCCCACACCATCTTTGGAACACTAGACTTGACCTTCAACACTATGCAAGTTTTGATGACTTTGGAAGTTTTGGTGACTGGACCTTCAGAAGAGTTTGCATCCACTGCAGCAGACTTCAGTACATTTGAAGCATTCCTTTCTTTCGAGACCAAATTTTGTTCCAAAGGAAAGTTTTCACTTGTCTTCTTTTTCACTTTGGAGCATCTGAAAGAAAGTGATTTTCCTTCTGAAGATATATTCTTCTTCTTCTCAGAAGTCTTCTTCTTAGTCATATGGATAGTACTTTTAGGATTGTAGATGCAATTCTTAGCAAAATAAGAAGTACTACCACACATGATGATTTAGTTGGATTCCTTATAAGAGTATTCTTCTAACTAGAAGGCTGAGCTTGATCACTTTCCACTTTAATCTTCATCTTTATAGATGATACAGTAGGATTCTTAGGGTGAGGATTGCTCTTAGAACTGGATGATTCATGCTGTGCAGAAGTAGTGCATAACTGATCAGCTTTCTTTTCTTTACTGGGATGAGTTGGACATGAACTAGGACTCCTAGTACTAGAGTCCATAGTTGAGTCTTTAGTATTCACCACTTCAAATCCTGTAGAGATAAAGACTTATTTCTGCTTGGAGTTAAAGGTGGCCTTGATCTCTTGAGCCTTCTTTGACTTTCTCTTGGCTGCTCTGATCAAGTTCTTCCTCTTATACTTGATCATCCTTGGTTCTTCCTTTACTCAGGAGAATAATGACCCTTCTTTGGATGATATTCTTCACTAATCTCAAATCCATCATTCACTATCTACATTTCATCTTCATCCTATTCTTGAATGGGGTTTATGAAGGGAAGCTAATCTTGACAAGTTCCACACATTGGAGATCTTATAAATAGTAGAGTGTGTGGAGGAGCTATCTCAGTAGATCCCAGCCCCTACTTATTTTGATAATAAATCTTTGTATTCAAGGGTGAGGACATAATGTTCTTGAAGCTTTTTTCTCCATGAACACATTTTTCTGCCCTGGGTTTGCTGATCACAAGCTCAGCCTATCATTCAGTTAATTTGGTAATTAAATATTTGATTTACGTCCTGTAGTTTGTGTGTTCATGCTTAATAGTTGAAATGGTTTTCTGTAGATCTTCTATTGTAAGTTTATAATCATTTTCAGCTCTTTTAAATTCAACTTTTAAGATATTCAAGGACTCAAGGTCAGATCTCATTTTCAAGTTGTAGGACATGTATCTATTAACTTTAGCAATACATTCAAGAATGCAAAGATGTTCCAATATATTGGTTTCTTCATGATCAGCAATCGGTGCTTGGTTTGGAGATGCATCTTCAACCTAAAAACTACAGTCAAAGTCTCCTTCTTCAACAGCAACTGTAGCTTGCTGCTTGGGCTTCTTAGTTTGTGGAGCTCAAATAGTGTAGTTTAGTTTGGATTGTGCTTGGCCACTATTTGTCCTTGGTGCCTTGCACTACCTAGTAAAGTGTCTTATTTGGTTACAGTTGTAATACTTCGTCTTACTTTTATCCAGCCCAGCTTTCCACTGGTTGCATTATTGGGAAACCTTCTACATGTCCTTTTGTAAACTTCTTGGTCCTGTGAGTAAGAAGAGCCATCTGCTGGACTATCTCCATATACTCAAGATCATCTGGATTGATACATTCCAAGAATTTAAGAGAGAAGAGAAAGTTTCTACAACTTTCATCAGCAGACATAAAGGCTTGAGAAGAGCTTGTCTCTTGAAATGGGCTTCTCTGTATGTAGCTCTCCCTTGATGTCTCTGGGAAGGTGATGAAAGGACCCTTTTGTAAGTTTACAAGATAGTAGATGAGATGATGTTTTGGTTCTCTGCAATCTCTTTCAACCACATGAATAGTTGAACTCTGCTGATTGTTAGAGAAGTTGCTGGATGGATTTTGCATGTTCAGCTCTATCTGGTATCTACTGAGGATACCATACAACTCAGTGAGAGTGAGGTTCTTGAGGTTTTCAGTCCTCTTAATGACCACACAATAGCGTATCCATTGTCTAGGAAGAGAGGACATGAACTTCCTCACAATGTCCTCGTTCTTAAGAGTTACTCCAACATCCATTAAAGAATCCACAATCTCAACATTCTGAATTATTGTTGAGTCATGGTTTCACCAATCTTGTAGGTGAAGTTCTCAACCTGCTATTTTAAAAGTCTTTCTTGTCTCTTTTGCTTCATTAGACCCCTGATACAAGCTTAAGTGCATCCATAGTTGCTTAGCATCTTGTACTTCTTGAAGCCACTGTAGATAAAGTTTTAGAGTAGTTTGGAGGGCGGTCATGACTTTTGGATCTAAATCGATCTTCTTCTAATCTGCCACTGAGTAGTCAGCTATTTCCTTTGGTATTATGTCACCACCAGTAGCAGCTGAAGTGGTGCATAGTACATGAGGTCCTGAGACAACAAATCCTCACATCCTGCTGTCTTGAGACTTGATGAAGCCTTCCATTCTTTGCACCAAGTATCAAAGTCATTAGGAGTGATCAGAGGAGATTTTTTCATAGTACCGGTGTCCATATCAGCCTTGGAAATAACTACCATTTGAGTTGTTAAGTGTTTTGTGAAACTGGAAGGATTTAAGATGGTGAGATCTTACAATCAAGCGCCTAAAATACTATGATACCAATTGCTGGACCACTAAAGGAGGTCAATGCAATAGTTTCACAGTAAGAGAGACTTAGAACATTTAACAGATCAAATAGGGAACCAGGTTTATGTTTATGATACTAAGAAGCCAAGTAAATATGAGACAGAACAAGAACAAGAAAAAAATAATATTGGTTTTCAAGAATGATGTATATTGCTCTCAAGTTCTATTACAAGTGTTACAAAGCATACATAGAATGACAAGTACTTAAGATACTTTATACTACATCCTACAGCTGACTGTATTTTGAATGAAAAACACTAATCTAGATAACAAGATCAATGTATAGTCAAAAGACAGATTGCATTTTGACTTGTAACTATGACATGCCATAGCTCAGATCCTAATATATTACAAAAATGATAAAAGGTACAGAAATAGAAAGTTACAGACCAATGATCTTAATCTACAGTTAATAAAAGTATGGACCTTTTCACCAACACATCTAAGTTGGTGAGTCTCTAGATGTGGCAGTGGAAAGTAGTTCAGCTTCTGTCAAAAAGGTGATCAGAGAAAGCATGTCTTCTCTGTCTTCAGAAGAAATCAGTCTTTGGCTTTGAAAGACTTTGTCTCTGAAGCTTCGGAAGACTTCATTTTTGGCTTCGGAAGATTTTACACTTAGCGTATTTTCCTGAGTTGTGTAAAATCTTCCGAAGTAACTTCCTTGTACTTCATGCAGCATGTTGAGAGATCTTTGGTTGCCTCCAGGCTTTAAGTGTAAACCTTATAACCTCTATCACCAACATCATCAGACACCATTTCATCACATAAACACCACTATCGTCACCCATCAACCCCAACCTACGACCGCCGACAACCACCATCGTCACCTCCATCACCATAAACAACCATCCCTTTTATTAGGTCTAAGGTTTATGAAATTAGAGAGTTATTCAGCCTTGCATTTTTCAGTGGTAACATGGAAGGTGTGCTTGCTGGAGGGGATGGGTGGTGGTGCCCGGTGGCTGACGGTTTCAAGGGTGGATGGTGGATCTCAAATAAGGTTTGGTGGAGGGAGGGAGGAGAGAAGAGAGAAAGAAGAAGAGGTAAAGAGAGATGTGTGTGTTAGATTTATTTTTTGTTTTTTTATATTAAATTACTAAAATGATCACATCACCCTCATGTGCAAGGCACATGATTGAATTTAGCGGACAAATTTAACATCCGTTAGAGAAAAGGACAAAATGTGCAAGCTTTTTTAATCGTAAAGGACGTTTACTATAATTTCCTTAGTGTAAGGACGACACCTGAAATTTCCTATAAAACTAAAAGACAAAAAGGACAATTTACTCTAAAATAAATTAATGGGTCAAGCTGGGTAATAGAAAATATACACATGGGTTAGAATAGATTATTAGGTTTAAGTTGTTTTACTGTGTTCTTTTTTTAGCACAATTGTTATGAAACCATATTGTATAAAAAGTTTTACATGTAGTAAATGAATAAAGATTTTATCAAACATGTTTCGGGTGTTTCATTTAGAGCAACAACAATATTCTCATTCATCACATAGATGTATCCGCTAGGTTGTAAAAAGTCATGGTGTTTACTTTGAAACGGTTCTGGTTTTAGTTCAATGAGATACCTGCATCATAACATTGATCTTAGTTTAGTTTGCTTCTATATCTTTGTCCTGAGTGCTTATACTAGCAATAAAAATATAAACTTGTAGTCCATCTTGACCCGAAACCATCTTAAACCCAAACTCATTCTAAAACTTTTTCTAAAATGACCCGTCTTGACCTAAACTCATCTTGATCCGACATCTTGACTTAACAACCAACCTAATCTAACCTGCCTATATTCTCACCTCTAATTTTAAGCATGGTATTTTTTTAAGCGGCAGACTCACCCACTAACTACTTTTATGTTTATATCAATTATCCACAAAAAGACTATTTGATAGAGACACCATTCTAACATCTTGGTACTCCCATGCTGCCAACCCAAACCTTTCAACTCAACGATTACTACATGTACACTAGTTGCAATGCTACTGGTTCAACTTCCATGACTGAATTTCAGAAAACAAAAATGTTACATGAATAGCATGCATGATCTAGTTGCAAACGTCAGCAAGGATACATCAGTAGGTGAAAACTTTTACAAGACAGATACGTGTATTACTATCAACCAACATCTGTAAGCATTAATGAAGAGAATTGCAGGTAGAATTTGATATAATTGTACGGTTACATTTAAAAGGTAAAGAAAAAAGGTTTGTGGCAGCAATTCAGCAGAAATTTCATGTGACATCCAGTTCTGACATCATTCATTAAAAACACCTTGCAGCTGGTGGAACGGCCTATGATGATATTAACCAGACCACAACCACCATGATGAAAGCTGCACAGTAGTCTGCTTTGGTTAAAAACAAGCAGCTACCAAGCAAGCATCATAAATCCTCTTGTATCAGTTATCTACACCTTCCAAAAAACTTATATCCATCTACAGCTACTACCTTCTGTAAGAAATGGTTATAAAACATTGGATTAAAAATTAACAAAAGTATGAGCTCATGTATAATCGTGCCCCTATATCAATGGGACCATCATCTCCGCCAATAGGATGAAGTGCAACAGGAATAGTTGAGAGAACATGCAACACAAGGGGAAAGACTGCTGGCTCAATGCCTGCATCCTTTGTTATATCTGGTTCTGATGCCATGTTGTAGGGAAATGTAAGCATGGCAACCTCTTCAATTGCTTTCAACTTACCCATGCTTCCTTTTTTATGCGACCGGTTGTTTGGATAATAATTCAGCACCAATGTTGAAGTAACATCAAGCCATTCGGCAGTAAGACCCTCAACCTCATCATAATATATCCGTCGCTCAATCTACAGCAGGAATGCACAAAAGATATGCGATTAAGTGACAGAAGGGGTAAACTTCAACCCATTTATGTATGTATATGGGTTGATATGGGTTTTCTTCTACTCTAAAAGGTCGATTTTAAAGTTCAACAAAAAATGGATCAACAAGGTTGCAAGTCATCTGAAGTGTACTCGAATGCATAAAAACCAACAAATTCGCTTCTTTAGAAAAGTGGATATTTATGTAATAGAGTTTTTGCAATTATATTTAGCACATCAAATACTATAAATCCAAACATTTTAATAACAAAATAATGTGACCGACACTAAAAGTTATCCTTCCTAGGTTGTTACCCAACTCGTCCAACCCGCCAGCTGTTATCAGCTCTAGAAAGTGATGCAACTACAAGTCATGACCACTTGTACATGGAGGGATAATAACACTTACAGCTAGCTTGGTGACATATATAGACATGAATCTTGGTCCCAATCCCAATACTCTAGCCTCTGAAAGGAAAATCTGCAATCACCACCAGGAGGAAGTCAGCAAATGAAACCACCAATACTTGTAAGTTGTAACAATCTTTTGAGAAAATCAAATTGAAATTTTGCAACTTTATTTAAACAACTATGTATTTCTAAGTGACACAGACACTCAAGGATGCATTATATTGACTGAACTATTGGATTTAAGTTGTATATACAAAGCAAGCACCAAGTGAGTGTTCAGTGTTGGGATCCTTCTTGGGTTTCCTAGTATTGATATTGGGACATAAAGATAGAATCAAACTCAGGAGTGATGACTTTTCCTAATGTTTAGCAAATCCTTCTCTAATCCATCCTGATTTAGCAACTATGGTTCCATTTTAGTTCACCTTGTCATTTTAGTTGAATTCATCAACCATCCTGTTTAGGCTATTACATGTGGAGCCAACCTTGCTTATTGCAGAATGAACTTCGTATGAGCATCAACACACTTTTCAAGTGTTGCACCATAGTGAAAAAAAACAAATGAGCTTGTACTACGTTAGTGAGAGTTGGTATGTTATCTTTACATGCATACATACAGAAATAGACAAGACTTATAGCATATGTTTCAGATTATACAAACATGCAGACATGCCATGTTCATACAGCATGACCAAAAAAATATATTGAAAGTGACTTGTATAAAGGTAAAAGGAAAGATCGCTTTAATTTGTTACAAAACTATATATAAATTTGAACAATAATGAAATTAGAAAAAGCTTAATATTAGGTGGCCATTTAAGTCCATGTACTTATGGATGGGTTGATTCTGGTTACTAATGCATAAGACAGGTCGAAAGGGTCAAATTAAGATTAAATAGCAAAAAGAAAATGTATCATATAAATTGAATCAAAAATTAGATTATTAATGAAATAACATTTGTGCTCATGTTCGACATTAGTTGTTTACTAAAGTTCAAAATTTTGGAATAATAAGTGTTTTGGGACAACCTTTAAACAAAAATACCCTTTTTAACCTTGGCTCAATTTTACCAGCGACCTGCCATTATGTGGGCACCTCTACGGAACAGCTAAAACTATCCAATTGAAAAGAAGAAAGTAAAATAAAATGAGTTGAAATCAATAATATATTACCTCTTTGTTCCTCAACAACAGCCATGTATAAAGTTTATCAGTAGCATCCTTTATGTGCCTACTGGCCAGTTCTCTTCCATTGCAATGGGACGCAACATCAGCAAGTACGTGCGTGCCAGGAACCGCATATTTCACTGCTGCATCAGCCAACGTCTTTTGAGCATCAAAACTTAGCACATCTTGTTTATTAAAACACAAGCTCGAGAAGCATCTTTTCACCATCTTCTTCTCATTTAAATTCAACATTTCTTCAGCTTCCAGTGTTGCAGCCAATGTCCGATGTACAATGATATCAGCATAACGTCTTAACGGAGAAGTGAAGTGTGTGTAAAGCGGGACTGCCAACGCATAATGACCCCAGTCCTTACCATTATCTATCACATCCCCACTACAGAAATAAGTTGCCAATTGCATTGGCTTTGTAGCATAGTTCATAAGAACATGAAAAAAAACAGAATCGTCCTTCAATTCACTCCTTATTCTCTGCAAAGATTGATTCAGTTCACCAGACGTGGAGGCGTCCAGTTGTAATCCATGTTTACTGCAAAAAGATTCAAGATCTCTAAGTTTTGACAAGTTGGGCTCAGGATGTCTTCTTAACAGAGAACTAGAAGGATAAGCCCTAGTTATCACTTGAGCTACAGTTGTATTAGCCAAAAGCATAAATTCTTCAACAAGAAAGTTGGATTTATTTCCTCCAGTGAAATCAATATCATAAGGGATTCCATCCTTATCAAACAAGAAACCAATTTTAGGGTTTTCAAGAGACAATGCACCATCTTTGTACCTATTTTCTTTCAACACCTTAGCTATCTCATCAAGATTCTGAACAGAGAAAACCACATCTGACCAGGTGAATTTGCCATGCAGTTGGAGACCTTCTTCAACATTGAAAGTACCATCAATAATGTCTTGAGCATGTTCATATGAGAGTTTACAACAAGATTGCATAATGGTACGACCAATCCAACGATCTAGAACCTCCCCATCAAAATTAATATCCCAGATGATGGAAAACGCAAGTCTTTCTACCCCGGGAATTAGCGATCCTAATTTATCAGAAAGCAATTGTGGCAGCATTGGCAATTTATAATGCTGTAAATACACACTTGTGGATCGGATTTGGGCTTCTTCATCCAAAGCAGTGTAAGGAAGAACAAAATATGATACATCTGCGATGTGAACACCTACTCTAAAAATACCATTTGGCAGCCTTTCAACTGAAAGAGCATCATCAAGATCAGATGCAGCGGCAGGATCTATTGTAAATATGCACAAGTTCCTTAAATCTCTTCTACGGTAAAATTCCTCTTCTGGTATTCTCCAAGGAACATGAGGAATACAGGAAATTGCTTCAGGAGGAAAGTCAGAAATATTAACTGAGTTCTGAAATAAAATAGCAGACATTTGTGATTCTACCTCTCCACCTCTCCCAAAATTATTAATGACATGAGCTAATGGACTATCATACTCTTCACTCCATTCAACAATTTCTGCAGCAACAAGTTCCATTTCAACTGTTAAATCACAGTCCTCTAATCTCTTCATGATGCTGTTAGGCAAGGTTTTCACAGCCACCATAAATTTAGGAAATTTCGGATCAGTGGATATAAGTTGAATGCAGTCATGTTTTGGAGATGATAATAGAAGTCTAGACTTCTTGGTGTCTTTCTTGCAACTTTCCCTGTTAAATAACCACGGCTTTATTCTAAGAAAACCGACAATGGTCTTCCTCCGAGGAGATATTTCAATGATACTCACAACTCTACCTGTTGGCCGTTTTGATGGGTATGAATTTATCATAGCGCACAACTTTTCCACTAGAGGTACAGCTTCACTTCTTTCACCAGAAGAACAAGCAGTTTGGTGATTATTGTCATCAATGCAGCTACTACTTGCAGGTCTATTTAGCTCTTTACCATAATCTTCATCATGAGCACTATCATTAATGCAACTTTCCTCTATTGCTGGAAGACGGGAAGCCTCGTTTGACCCTTTCATCTTTGTCCAAGATGAAAGAGGTTCAACTTTAATTGCAACAATGTCTCCTTCTACCTGAACGAAAGAAACTAGCAAATCAAATCATTGATCAATAAGAATAGCCTTGATAAGAAAAGGAGGCATTCTTTGTAGATGCAAAAAGATTCGTTCTCCATCAATTTGTGGATTAATTCTCCCATTCTCAATCTAAGAAGACACCCAGTGGAAAATATCAAGAAAAGAGAGAACAAAACAACAAAAACAAGATGACATAGAAACCCATTTGACTGCAACTTCTATTTGCATAGAAAGCCATTTGACTGCAACTTCTATTTGCTAGTTTCTTTCTCACAGACAAATCAACAAATTCCAGCACATACACCTCTAAAAGCAACATACAACAATCCTTATTCGACTCTCAAGAATTTCAATTCATCATCATAAAGCATATAAGAAAAAATCACAACATAAAATCATCAGTATGGTATCAAATCTCAAAGCAACAGTAAACTGAAACAACTTACAGATCTATTCTGGTTCTGGAATCCACTAATAAGAACATCAACCGGCAATCCATCAATTTTGCAATACGCCTAAACAATGCAAACATATACACTTAGCAAACACATCAAAGCTACTAAACTAAACAACACACAATGGGTTTGAAATGACCTCAACCCGATTATGCGCGTTCACTCGAAACATCGCTTTGAACACATCGCCTTTCTGCAAATAGATTTGAATACAGTGGTTAAAGATTGATTGAAAACAATGATTCTTTAAATGAAAAAGAAGAGTAAGTAACCTGTAATGCAACATTGACAGCTTCCATGGGCCAATGGGGAGCAAAATGCTTCCGCTCAGCGTGATTGTGAGTCATTGAAAGGGAGATATGTATGTAATGTAATCAGTAAATTCAATCAAGATTGAAGAGAATTGTGTTTGGAATAGAACAGAGAGAATTAGGGGTGGAAAGACGTGTGACGTGAGCTAATTACAAATTAGGGCTCACGAGAGGACGGTGCTGACTAATAATGCAATGACGGCACAACCGACCACACTCAAGGACAAGTTGGATACTTCATTTATTTATTTATTTATTTATTTATTTATTTATTTATTTATTTATTTATTTATTTATTTATTTGAGTAAATTACAAATTACAAAAGATGTTATAAAATTATAACTCTTGTTTTTTTAATTACACCGGCTATTCTTTTTATTAAAATTACTTTTATTAAACACTAATATTTTTAGAATCATATCGGATAGCAAATCGGTTAATTTATTGGTCGACTGGTAAGATCGGATTTAAAAACCGGATAACGTCATAATTATATAAATAAGTATATTATGTACATAGTTATATATATGATTCAATATAAATATTTTATATGTATATTTATAGCAATACTAGTATAGTAACCCGTGTAATATACGGGTTGGTTAAAAATATATGAAATAATTTGTAATAAAAATTTTAAAAATTATAAATGATATTTGTAAATAAGATATGATTGAGCTAGAAATAAATAAGTTGTTGGGTCTGATGAGGCTGGTGCAATCAAAACTCAATACTTAGCTTTATTTTAGTACATCTACAATGGACTTCCGAAGACAATGTTGCACTTCCCAAGCCAAGTCGAAAGTCTTCCGAAGCCAAGCAAGAAGAACTTCCGAAGAGAGTTACTCTTCGGAAGTACCATGAAGATAAGATAGGAAGCAGCTGATTCTGAAGAAGTTGTTTCTTCCGAAGCCAAAGTGACTTCGGAAGACTTCATGTCTTCCGAAGTACACTTACCTTCGGAAGAAACAACTGTGACTAGTGGAAAAAAGTAAGGTACCTGTCAATATAGTCAACTACTTTACTGACATACTGCTTGAAGCTTCTCCATGCGGGTATGTTTGACCTTACTTTATCCACTGTTCATCCATCTTACATTAGTGCAGTCATCATACTTAGTTGGTGATAAAAGGTAAGTCATGGACTTGTCATGACTACCTAATTCTAGGATATACTTTATCTTAGTTAACATACTTCTAGCAACTATAGTATTTTGTCTAGTTGTATTTCCCAGCTGGTTTTTCAAGTATAACTGGTTGTCGATAGTAGTATATATAGTTCTACTTGTAAGCTCAATAGGATAAGGTCCTAAGACAAAGTCTTGTAATCTTTGAGTTGAGAATTAATATATACAAGTATCTTGAAAAACTTATCTTTGTGTCTTGCTTACTTAATATATTACGATCAACTCTTAGAGCATTCTGTTATCATCATTTGAGTGATATCAAGTGAGTTTAAGAGAGAATCATTGTTTTGAGTGATCTGCAAGGATCCTGTAATTGGTATCAGAGCATCCATGCTCTTGATTATGAGATCTTACCATCCCAAATCATCTTGACTCTTCACTCATACACTCATCCCACACAAAATGGTCACGAACCAGAAATCTCCAGAATTTGAAATGGGAATAATGACTAAAGCTCCTATCATCACCCCTGAAATTTTCAGATCTTGGAAGATGCGGATTGAAGGCTTCATCAAGTATTAAGACAGCCAAATGTGGAGATCTATCGTTTATGGTCCTTATAACCAAAGGTGGCATCACCCGATGGGAAAGGTGCCATGATAGGAAAGGATGTCGAAGATTACTCAGATGAAGACTACAAGAGGCTATACATCGATAGCAAAGCCATGACTGTATTGCTTACAGCCATACCAAACTCTATAATGGTAGGCTTTGAGTACTGCAAGACAGCCAAAGAACTCTTTGATGCTTTGACTCAGATGTACTCTGGCTCTAATGACTACAAGAAAGATCCATGAAGCAGAAGTTTGAGAACTTTACTTATATTACTGGTAAAACTCTTAGCCAGGAATATTTCAGGTACATAGATCTTATCTCGTCACTTCAGTCAGTTGGAGTTTCTTTTGAGAAAAGAGACCTAATAAGGAAGTTCATGAGTGCACTTCCTCAAGAGTGGACTTTCTATTGTGTCTCTATCAAGAGATCAGAGAACTTAAATAGTCTCACAATGGTTGAACTATTCGGTATTCTTAATGGATACCATGTAGAGATGGAGACTTAAAAGGTCATCAGATGGACAGAATATTTGGTCCTTCCACTAGCAATGCTCTTCACGTTGCTAAAGGACCAAGATCCAGACAGTCCCAGTTATACTTGAACCACCATCAACAGCCTACTTCTTCCACTAGGCCATACATCACTTTTCCTGAAACACCCAAGTCTCAACAGGCTCAGCAAAATTCCTTCCAGGACAGCTGTGATCACTCTAGTGACTTTCAATTCTGCTTTGATGATCTAGAGTGCTTTATCCCGGATGATGTGGAGTATATGGACATTGTCCAATAGATGGCCCTCTTAACCTACAAAGCCAAGAAGTTCTTCAAAAGAACAGGAAGACGGTTCCCTCAGAATCCAACTAACAGCAAGTTTGGATTCGACAAGACCAAGGCAAAATGCTACAACTGTAGCCAACTTGGACACTTTGCTAGGGAATGCAAGGCTCCAAGATCCGACCCTGGAGTACCACAGGCCACTCAACATCCTACTTCAACCAAAGCTACAACAAAGCCTACTGAGCAGCAATCTGCACCGGTTGCTCAAGAAGTAGATTGGAGTTTCATGGTGAAGGATGTGACTCTAGCTCAGGCACTCATGGCTGGAACTGATAATGCAAAGGTATATGAGCATCATTGCACCCCAGCCTGTGTTGAAAAGGTTAAGATGTATCAGGAATATAACAAGAAAATTAGATCTGATATTGAGTCCTTAAATATCCTAAAACCTAATTTCAAAAAGGCTGAATCTGACTATAAAATGAACATTAATGAGTTAGAGAAAATAGTCTCTATTATGAAATATGAACACACTAACTACAGGACTCAGATTAAAGATTTAATTTCCAAACTGACTGAAGCTCAAGCTAAGCTAGTTATAGCTGAGGCTCAAGCACAGAAGTATGTCATTGAGGAACATAACTTCAAGACCATTCTTGCATAATCCTCCCACTCTAAGGATTGTTACCAAAACAAGAAAGGGTTAGGAACCAATGAAATTGCTCCACCACACTTATTTGTGTCTATACGACAACTAAGGTGTGGTACTGAAGAGCAAGAGGTTCCATCTATGACCCTCAGCCATTTGAGTGGAAGGATGATTCAACCATTACTGAGAAGGGTAAAATAGAAGATCTGACCTATACTGCTGAAACTCAACCCCTGCCCACCCAAGAGAGAAAAAGAAGAGCAAAGGCAGCAAGGAGAACTGCTAAGAAGGTAGCAGAGTCAAAGTTGAAGATAGACCCCAAGCAAAAGGGTGTTTTTATCTCAGCAGGATTCTAGGTAGTGGGAAATCCTAACTCTGAGGAGTTGAGTAGTACCAACTCACTTCCTCAGAAAAGAGATTAAAAGCTAAAAGAAAAAATTTGTAAGACTATGAAATGCAAGAAACAACAACCATCTATTCCCAACAAAAAGAAGGTTGAATGTATATTTTATGGCTTGCAAATCATATGGCCAAAGATTGGTACTACAATCCTACAAGCACTCACTATGCATGTCATACCAAGAAGGAAGGAGCCAAGGAGGACTTCACATTTGGACCATTTCAAGTGCCCCAAGTGAAAAGGAAAGGAAAATTTGTCTCTGAAGCCAAGCTACTCTCGAAAGATAACTCTTTCGAAGGGAAAATGGCTTCGGAAGACAAATTGAAAATTTCTAAGTCTTCTTCCTTAGCAAAATTGCCATCGAAAGCAAGTTCTTCCGAAGGCAAAGGAGCTTCGGAAGTAAAACAAAGAAACAAAAACCTTTCCCTGAAATCTTTCGAGAAGAAAACTCCTTTAGAAGAAAAGGTGGTTATGACTTCTTCCAAGTACAAAGAAGCCTCGGAAGCAAATCTGGCTGCTCAAGCCTGCTCTAGCTCATCAACATTGGTCAACCACAGGATGGAGTGGAAGATCAAACATGATACTGCAGCCCAATCCTCTTCTTCAAACAGTGAAACTGGACCATCATGCATTCATTTTGGTTCAATTACTTCTAAAATGGAACAGCCTAAGACCAATGAGGCTTGGGTTTTCAACAAAAACTAACTCTTTCATCTTATGTGCAGGGACATCCACATGACAAAAATGGGAATCTGTGGATTTTGGATAGTGGATGCTCAAGGCATATGACTGGAAACAAGGCTCTCCTATAATAATTTAAGCACTTTGATGGAGGCCCTGTGCAGTTTGGAGGTGAAGCCGGAGGATACATATCAGGTAGAGGTTGTGTATCTAATGGTAAGCTAAAATTTGACAAAGTTAACTTTTTCAAACAGCTTGAACACAATTTACTTAGTGTTTCTTAATTCTGTGATCAAAAGCACCAGATGCTTTTAACAGAACATGAGTGCATCATTCTCAAACCTAGGATGATAATTAATCAGGAATTGGTGCTTCTTAGATCTTGCAGGAGAAGGAATATATATAAGCTGGACATGAACAAAGCTTCTCCTTTGGGTGAAGCATCATGCTTTCTTTCCAAAGCAAATGGTGATGAGTCCACTCTATGGTATAAGAGAATGTGCCATGTCAACTTCAAGACCATGAACAAGTTGGTCAAGAATGATTTGGTACATGGTGTGCCAAAGAAGGAATTTATTGGTAGGGATAATTGTGTTGCTTGCCTGAAAGGAAAGCAACACAAAGTACCTCATAAATCCAAAGAAGTGAATTCTATCACCACTCCATTATACATGTTACACATGGATCTTTTGGTCCTACAAGTATAATGAGCTTTGGAAGGAAATCATACTGCCTTGTGATTGTTGATGATTTTACGAGATATACATGGGTTTATTTTTAAGAACTAAGGATGAAACAGCTGAAACTCTAAAATCTTTTATTCTTAAAATTGAAAACCAGATAGATCATAAGGTAAAAATATTAAGAAGTGACCAAGGGACTGAATTCAAGAATCAAGTTCTTGACTCATTCTATAATCTTAAGGGAATCACCAGACAATACAGTGCTTTAGAACTCCTTAACAGAATGGTGTTGCTGAGAGGAGAAATAGGACACTTATTGAGGCTGCTAGGACTATGTTAGCTGATTCAAAGCTGCCTCTAACATTCTAGGTAGAGGCAGTCAGCACTGCATGATATGTGCAGAGCAGAGTTCTTATAGTTAAGCCCCATGGTAAAACCCCTTATGAACTATGGAACAAGAGACCACCTTTCACTGGCTTTCTTAGCTCCTTTGGTAGTAGGTGTACCATACTTAACACAAAGAACAATTTAGCAAAATTTGCTTAAAAGTCGGATGATGCTATCTTTGTTAGATACTCTTCAAGCTCCAAAGCTTATAGAGTATACAACATTAAGAACCAACAATTTGGGGAATCATCCAATATTGTTATGAATGAGCACACTCCTTGTGTCAAGGGGATGGCCCTGAATATATCTTTAACTTAGAATTGTTTCCCAACTATTCTAAACCTTCCTATGAGACTGTTTCAGCTGGAACAGGTGGACAAACAGATCCTTATGCAGATCAAATGTTTGAGTTACCAAGACCTCTTCCAAGATCTCCAGGCAGACATAAAGATCAAGCTCCCATAGCTGGTAATCCAGAGAGTCTCTCCATCTCAAGAACCAATGGAGCATTAACAAGTTGTTAGCCACATGAGTCCCAATCTTCACCAACAGAAAACTTCAGAAATCAACACCAGCTGATGAAGGCAGTTACTTGGAGGAATATGAAACTGTTGATCCTACCTCAAACAACTCATGACTGATGCTGTAACACATTCATTAAATAAGTCCTCATTGAATGAATGTGAAACAGCAGCTGGTGGTGATGTTCATAATCCTGAACAACATCTCTAACCTGGATCTATCTCTGCAACTAGATGTGATTCCTAGGCTCAGGATCCACAACATCCACCCAGCTAAGAACATCATTGGGAATGTCACAGAGGGAGTAAGAACAAGAAGTCAAACCCATCAAGGGAATGTCTGCTTGTATTTATGCTTACTCTCCCAATTGAGGCCAAGAAAGTGGAAGAAGCCTTAAAGGACAACAATTGTGTTGAAGCAATGCAAGAGGAGTTGCTTCAATTTAAGAGGCAAAGGTATGGAACTTATGTCCTCTACCAAAGGCCAAGTCCACATAACTATCGAATGGGTGTTTAGGAACAAGAAGGATGACAGAGGTTTGATCATCAAGAACAAGGCCAGACTTGTTGTTCAAAGATACACACAAGAGGAACAATTGACTACACAGATGTCTTTGCACCCGTTGCAAGACTTGAGGCTGTTAGGATTTTCCTTGTTTTTGCAGCATCTAAGAACTTTACTGTCTACCAACTTGACGTGAAATGTGCATTCCTGTATGGGGTTATTGATAGGGAAGTCTATGTGTGCCAGCCACCTGGATTTGAAGACCCATAACATCCCAACTATGTGTGCAAACTGGACAAGGCGCTCTACGGCCTACATCAAGCGCCTAGGCTGTGGTATGAGACTTTGTCTCAATTTCTTCTCAAGAATGGCTATACCAGAGGCACCACAGACAAGACATTGTTCATAAAGAAATCTGGTAAGGACATGTTGCTTGTACAAGTCTATGTGGATGATATCATATTTGGTTCCTCAAATGACCAAATGTGTAAAGACCTTGAGAGCACCATGAGGAAGAAGTTTGAAATGAGTTCAATAGGCAAGATGGACTTCTTCCTTGGATTTCAAGTGAAGCAGATGAATGAAGGGATTTTCATTAGTCAATCTAAGTATGTTTAAAGACATCTTAGAGAGATTTGAGATGAAAGATTGTAAGCCGGCCAGGACACCTATAGCCATAAATCACAATCTATGTCCTGAATTTAAGGGAGAGGATACTATCAACATCAGTATAGGGCAATTATTAGGTCTCTGATGTACTTGACTGTAAGTAGGCCTAATATCATGTTTGCAACTTGCATTTCTGCAAGATATCAGGCTGCTCCAAAGGTGTCCCACCTGGTTGCTATCAAAAGAATCCTTAGATACCTCAAAGGAGCTTCCAAACTAGGACTCTAGTATCCCAAGAATAAGGATTTCAACCTTTATGGTTACATTGACAGTGACTATGGAGGCTGCAACATCAACAAGAAATCAACATCAGGAGGATGCCAATTTCTGGTGGAAGGATTATCTCATGGCAGTGCAAGAAGCAATCATGTGTGTCTACATCAACTGCTGAGGCTGAATACATTACTGCTGCCAGCTGCTGTGCTCAACTACTGTGGATTTAAAACCAGATGATAGACTATGGATTCAACTTCATGGAGACTCCTATCCACATAGACAACAAAAGTGCCATTTCAATCACAAAGAATCCCGTGAAGCACTCAAAGACCAAGCATATTGACATCAGGTATCATTTCATTCGAGATATTCTAAGAAGAGTCTCATAAAACTTGTTAAGGTTGATACAAATGAACAATATGCTGACCTGTTCACAAAGGCATTTGATGAACAAGATTTAAATATTTAATTACAGCTTTGATTGAATCTCTTTTGAAAACCTTTTTAAATATGCCATGGCCTTTTTTTGTCTATTGATTACAATCTAAGCTCTGTTATAGAAGTATTCTTCACAAAACTGACTAAGTATAAATTCTTCTGAAGAGAAATTTAGCTGCGGAAGAATTTCGCTCAGTCTTCCGTAGATGAATTCTCTAAGTGATTCTCCTTCCGCATAAGTTTTTGCCTTCGGAAGACTTTTGATCAAGTATCAAAATTCTCTTCCGAAGCTCTATAACTTATGTTCTCGAAAGCAATCTTACTTTCGAAAGCAAATATGTCTGAGGACATAATTTATCTTCGGAAGAAAATATTTTCTTCGGAAGAAACACTTTGAGGAATTCACAAGTGTTTGTCCTCTGAAGCAATTTAACCTTCGGAAGAAAATTTACTATAATGGAAACATTTTTGGGCCCCACTCTGTAAACAGTGAAATTCTGTCAGCAAAAAGAAATGATGTTGGATTATTTAAATGGATTAATCTTGCCGCCTAAATCTTATCACAAATCTATACTGTCTTTTCACATCTTTTCACCCTATCTGATAAGATTTTACTCAATTTATACATAACCTCCGACTATCTTTCCTTTCTTACCGTTATAAAATACCCACCTTTCAGAGAAAACCCTCCCAAGAATCTCCAATCCATATCATCTTCTTCCACTCCTTCACTCAACTAAATTCTAAACAATGGATCTTAATCGCCACATAATCAGGTCGCACTCCTTGATTCCACCAATGATGCCGACTATGCCTCGATCATCCAATTTCTAAACCAGTCAACATACTTCACCGCCCTCACCGTAAACCCAACTGTTTACTCCAATCATATGTCCGAATTCTTGGCCAATGGTTGGAGTGAAATTCTGAATAATCAGCGGGTTATTTGGTCGATGATAAGCGGCCAAGAGCTGATCATCTCTACAACCACCATTCGAGAGCATCTGGAGCTCCACGATGCAAGTGCCCCTGTGAATTTCCCTAAAACAGACATGGAAAAACTTACACTCAATGTGCTATGGAGGAAATATGCAGAGGTCGACAGTCTATAAATACAACTTCTCATTCAACTGGAAGTTCCTTCTGCACATAGTCCTCCATTGCCTATCAAACAAGTCTGGGGGATGGGATCAAATCCCATTTGATCTCGGGTTCCTGGTCATTGGAATGGTGAGGAACCGGAGGTTCACTACTCCAAATTTATGCTGATGAACCTACTCAGCAATCTAACTAGGGATTCTTTCTATATGTATCCCGGTTCATCCGGCACTTCATAAACTGTGAGTTGGATCAGGACTAACTACATCTTGGTCAACAACTGTCGGTTCCTCACATGAAGCCTAGTGTCTTCAAGATTTTGAAGAAGGTTTCACCAAATTTCACTGGCAGGTTCACTGATCTACCCCAAGGTATGTTTGAGCCAATGGCTCATGGTGACGTCCCTGACAACCCAGTAGGTGATGAGCCCCCCCAGACTCACCCATCATTCGTCTCCCCATACAGCTCACTTATCATAGCGTCTAAATGAGCCCTTGATCAACCTACTCTGATTGATCAAGTCCCCTCTCTTCAACCTAAAAAGACTAAAGTGGAAACATGGGCTCCCACTTAGTCTGAGGTCTCAACTTCCTCCCATATGACCTCAATGTCAAGCCCAAACCAAGCCTTCAACCCTCAGGTTGAGTCACAACACTCTACTGAGAAGCCAAAAGGGACACCCCATCTTGGAAACCACTGCTGGTGCAGGGGAATCCTTAGGTGATGACCAAGGTCCCGGGTCATTAGATTTATTTGCTGAATCCTTCCTTGACCTTCTAACCCGTCCTGATGAGACTATCATGCTGTAACAGAATGGTGAAGTTGATCCTTCTCACCCCTCTTTTGGTCAACAGAGCTCTTTGTAGCCTCTGATTTTCTGCCCACATCAGGAATAGAGTACTGAGGTGAGTCCCACAGATGTGGAGGGGACTCATGTGGATAGAGCTACCACTACTGAGGGTGCTTCATTAGTCCCTCAGGACAGTAGTAACATCAATCAGTCTCTATCCATGACAACTTTGCCCATTCCTGACTCTGAAGGAGACATGGATCAGCAAAGGAACCCTAGGTGCCAAGAAACCACATCAGGTGGTAAGGATGAGCATATTAGGTATGTTATCTCATCTCCCGATGATTCCTCCAATGAGGATGAGGGTAGTATGCAACTAACCATCAAGTATCTACTCTTTAAAATTGCACACCTGGAACCTCAGGTTAGGATTTTATAAAGTAGATCCACCACTCAACAACTTGAGATAACACTCTCAAGGCCTAACAAGCGGAGAAACAGAAAGAGAGATAGTTAGGCATATACAAATCCAGGTCTCTACAAGTTCTTCCACTAGCTCATCTGACTCTCAGGATGATGCTACCATAAACGGGGAGAGTTTGCAGGATCAAACATCTACTGAGGGTGTATCTGCTCATTCTTTGGAGCAGGTACCACCTCAGGGGAGATGGCTGCTCACTCTTTGGAGCAGGCATCAACCCTTATTGAGGATACCATTACGACAACCCCTCCTCTTAGAGTCACCTCTTCTATCCCAGCCTCTTTTGCACATACTCTCCCTGAGCCAATTTCTTCTGTTCAGATGGAACACAGGACTTCCATCAATCTCATCGACCAATTTTTGATGAAGTCCCCATCTGAACATTCCCTCCCTGATCATACTCTTACTTAGGATAACTGACCTTCTACCTCTGGGAAGGGTGTTGGTCAACCTAAGAGGAGTGTGGAACCTGAGATTAACTTTGAAGGGAAACATAAACCGATGGCCTAACACCTAACTTGGTAGGGCCAGAAAGTCAAGTTACTTCCAAGGCTAAGGAAATCCTTTCCGAAGCCAAGGAACTTTCTTCGGAGGCTAAGGAATCCCTTCCGAAGCCAAGGAAATTCCTTCCGAAGAAGTTTTACTATCCACTTCTGAAGCAATCAAATCTACTTCCAAAGCCATGGAAGTTTCTTCTAAAGCTAAAGTTGAAGTCGCAGAACTAATAGTAAATCTCTCTGCAACCATCTCTCTTCTGCCCAGCCAGCTTGAACCATCTCTCCTCTGCCCAGCCAGCCTGAACCATCCAAACCTGAGTCTCCTAAGCTATCAGCTCTCCCCACCCTAAAGAAAAAGAGGAAGCTGACATCTAAAGAGCTATAGGAGGAAACAGGCTGGAAAAGTTAAAGAAGAAAGGAAGAGAGACTCTGGGAAGCTGTTGGCTGACTGTAGAAAAGCAACAACCAAAGCAGCAGCTGCTCAAGAGCACTTTGCCAATAAAAGAGGGCAGAACTGATTGACAGGATCCTTAATCTTGGATCCAAAGTGAAGACATTCTTCTACTTCCCTATAAGGATCTTGTCAAATTGGAGAAGAAACCTTGCTGTAAAAGGAGAAAGCAGAATAAGCAAGGTTAGCAAAGGAAGAGGAAAGAAGGAAGAAGAAGAAGAAGCTAAGATCAAGCTCAAGCTAGATGAGAGTAGAGAAAGTAGCATTTCTCTGCTCTAGGGATATAAAGAAAAGAACTGGCTCCTCATGATTTTGATACTATTCTGTTCTTATTCAAACAAGAACAGGAGAAAATCATGAAGGAAAGGAAGAGGCTGCTGCCAGGGAAAACCTGAGAGAGAAGGAAAAGAAGAGGAGAAGGCTGAGGAGCTAGCAGCCAAACAAGCTGATGATAAGGACTGGATGAAGTCCTATCTGAAAGCTCATGGCTTCTCAGCTAGGCAAGTAGGATCAATGGCTACAAAGACTCTCCAACGACATGTCAGTGACATAAAGACTGATATTCGAATAGGGAGCCGACAGGAGGTTCAATGGAAAACTGCAAGTACGAGGATGGTCTCCAAACCCACACCCAAGCCAAAACCTACTCTTACCAAACAACCACCACTCCCATAACTACTAAATCACCCACACGCTTTTCCTTCCCTATAAAACCTGAACCTACAGATGAACCTTCACCCCGAACCATCCCTCCCTTCAACCAACTCACAACTCACACCAATATCCAAATGACCACCACCACCACCAACTCTGATACCTAAAACCATACCCAAAACCAAACTAACTATCCAACCATCCTCAATATTACCAAGACCCCTGACCATACAAGATTTAAGGAGATTCAGGAAGGACTCAACCAATGCACTAGGCTGAGTTCCTTCTCTTAGGATGAAGACTTGATTGAATTGAAATATCTTGATAATTCAGTCAATCTTCTCTCAAGGGAAGCTCTCCTGGATCTCCCTGTAACAACTTTGGACTAGTGTCTCACTCTTCTTTCCCTCACATATATGATCTAAATGACAAGGAAAAGAAGTTGAGGAGAAGACTGGTGACTCTGCTGGATAAAAGGAAGATAGAAATCTTTCCAACCACTCCTCAAGTGCCAAGGAGTCCTATATGTTAGGGTTTTAACATGTTTATCAAAGTTCATATAAGCTTGTTTATATGAAAACGTAGCGGATTTAAGTTTTAAAACATGTCAACATAGATGGTTATTAAACCCATTTAATAAGCAATCCCCAAAACCATGGATCATTATACGAAATTGCATACAATGGAATGAACATAAGATGATGAAATACAACCTTTGGAGCTGCTGGATTTCGAGATTAGAGAGGTGAATGAAGATGAAAACTTGGCTGAAACTTCAAAGTAGAAGCCCTCAAGTGGTGATACCCCAAGCTTGTCCAAACACCTTTGATTGCTAGGAATCTTTGACACCAATTTTTCAGCAACCAAAACCCTTTTGAAAGCTGAAAATTCTGCTCTATCTTTTCTTCTAAAACCGTGAGAGAGAGAAGAGTTTGAGAGAGGAGAAAGCTTTTTGCATGCAAGAGTGAATGACTAGAAGTTGGAGTGTGTTAGTGTCTTTAAGTTTGTCTATTTACAAGACAAAAAATGGAACCCCATAGGCCCTTTGGGCGGCCGAAAATACAAGACAAAAGGGTCCCACCCTTTTAATTTTAAACACAACTAACATACTCTAATCTCTAGTTTATAAAGTTGAAAACTAATTTTTAAACTTTATAAATTAAACACTCTTTTATTTGTTATCATTTAGTAAAAGTAAATAATGAAAACAAATAATATCTCATGAACAATTATCCACATAATATGTTCATTCGCAGAAGAAATATTTAGAAAACCTATTTTCTAAATTGGTGTCATTATTTATTTGTATGATCTTATCAACAAATAAATTATCTTTTGATGTTTGTTAAGCTTGTTATTGGGTATGACCCGACTTGGATCATATCACACTAGCCACATCAATTTAATTGTATCTTAGGCAGATCAATTCCTTCAATCTCCCACTTGCACAAGATTCATAGAAGATTGATGCAAGCAGCAAATAACGCCTAGCAACAGTTTGCTACCCCTAATGTATATGACTAAGTGCCATTCAATAACATCATCCTTTTTCAAGTACCTTACTTGAAAATGATTTAGGTGAATCTATCATCTATCCTTTTGTTACAGATGTCATGTTAAATCCAAGAGACACAGAATTGTCATTCTCCGATGATTTAACTTTAATAGGCCTTAGACATCTAACTCTCAACAATTAAGAGGAACAATTCCATCTTGACTACATACGTCTCTCACAATCACCTCATATCATACCTGAACTCAGCCTTATGTACTGTCATTTTCAGAACAGCAAAGTACTAAGTCAAAGTACAATACTTGTGAATATCAAGACCCAATATGTATCTCAGGTCTGAGGATACAATGATATTCGCCTTTACTCAATATCTCTTATGACTAATCACAAGATTCCATGCAGAAATAATTAAGAGCGGGTCGGTCCAATATCCATATCCCATAGATATCAATGAACCTTGGTAGCAACCTATTGCTTTATATTCATACTTTATGAATATCATCCAATCCAAGTTCATTATCGACTTACATTCATAGTTGTTCCCACAAGTATGATCGACTACGGACGTTTAGAATAACTTATTTATTCACGGATTTAAACATGCTAAAATAGGAGAACAAATGAAATTATAACCATATAATTAAGTCAAATAACATAAGTTCCAATATCCAAATACAAAGTACAACATTAAACCCAGTCACTTGAATATCTAAGTCCCATGGCACAAACATGACCTTCATGCTTTGCCTTTTCAAGGAGCTTTGTGAGTGGATCCGCAACGTTTTTATCAGTGTGGACTTTGCGAATACATATCTTTCCTTTTTCAACTTCATCCCTTATGTAGTTGAATCTCCGTCAATGTGTCAAGTCTTTTGATGAGCACGAGGTTCATTGATTTGAGCAATCGCACCCTCGTTGTCACAAAAGATCTCTAGGGGATCCTGAATGGAAGGGACTACCCTAGATCGGCTATGAATTTCTTCAGCCATGCAGCTTCCTGTGCTGCCATTGAGGCGGTGACGTATTCTGACTCTGTAGTGGACAACGCTACGACTTCTTGCTTTGAGCTTTTCCAAGAAACAGCTCCCCCATTCAGAATAAAGATGTACCCCGATTGAGATCGTGAATCATCTCGATCGGTTGGAAACTCGCATCCGTGTAACCTTTTACAACGAGTTCCTCTTCACCAGATCCGTAGATCAAGAACGTGTCTTTAGTCCTCCTAGGTACTTCAGAATGTTCTTGATAGCCATCCAATGACTATCACCAGGATTTTGCTGGTATCTACTTGTCATGCTTAAAGCGCATGACACGTCCGGTCTAGTGCATATCATTGCATACATGATGGATCCTATAGCAGATGCATATGGGATTGCCTTCATTCTATTTTACTCCTCCTTTGAGCTTGGACATTGAGTCGTACTCAATATTGTCCCTCTTAGAATAGGTACACTACCTTTCTTATAGTTTTCCATCTTGAACCTTTTCAGATTTTGTCAATGTATGCACTTTGATTCAAACCAATCAGCCGCCTTGATCTATCCCTATAGATCTTTATTCCAGAAAATAGGCAGCTTCACCAAGATCCTTGATGGAAAAACAACTTCCAAGCCAGGTTTTTACACCTTCCAAGGTGGATGTCATTTCCAAATAGTAGTATGTCATCAACATACAATACTAGAAGGTTATTATGCTCCCACTAGCCTTCTTGTACACACAAGCCTCATCATTTTTGATGAAGCCAAATTTCTTTACCTCCTCATCAAACGGTGATTCCAGCTTCTCGATGCTTGTTTCAATCCATAGATTGATTTCTTTAACTTGCATACTTTATCAGGATGTTTTGGATCGACAAAACCTTCAGGCTGAACCATATAGACATCTTCCTCAAGATATCCATTTAGGAAAGCGGTTTTGACATCCATTTGCCAAATCTCATAGTCATAATGAGCAGCTATGGCAAACAATATCCTTATAGACTTTAGCATCGTAACAGGTTAGAAGGTTTCATCATAGTCAACCCCTTGAGTTTGAGTGAAACCCTTTGCTACAAGTCTAGCTTTGTAAGTATCCAAGTTTCCATGCATATCGGTTTTCTTCTTGAAAACCCACTTACTTCCAACTACTTTGGAATTAAGAGGTGGTACAACAAGTTCCCAAACTTGATTGTCATACATGGATTGCATCTCAACGTTCATGGCTTCAAGCCATTTGTCACATCCAAATTGGACACTGCATCATGATATGTGGTTGGTTCATCTGAATCTACCACATAGCATCCATCCATGAAAAACCCGTATCTTTCAGGTGGATTACTAATTCTACCACTTCTGCGAACGTTTTGTGTGTATTGATCAACCGCTTGATCATCCTCAACATCATCATGTTGAGTGCTAGTTTCAACCAAACGTGCATCGGGCTGTGAATCTTGATCCTCCTCAAGATCCACTGTTCTACTGCTAGTTCCTTCCATAAGAACTCACCCTTTCTGGCAACAAACACCTTTTGTTCCAGTGGATCATAGAAATAATATCCCATAGAATCTCTAGGATATCCAACAAAGATACACTTGGTGGATCGGACATTTAATTTGTTTGGGGTGGGAGTCTTAACATAAGCCCACAACCCCAGACCCTTAAGTATGATAGGGATGGAACTCTTCCATGCCATATCTCAAAAGGTGTCCTTTCCACCTTTTTGGTTGGTGCCATATTCAGAATACGGCCGCGGAGAGCAAAGCGAAACCCCAAAATGATAGAGGCAATGTGCTTCTAGCCATCATAGATCGAACCATATCCAATAAGGTTCGATCCTCCTCTCAGACACACCATTATATTGTGGTGTTCCAGGTGGAGTGAGTTGTGAGACAATCCCACAACTCCTAAGATGATCTTGAAAAACATCACTTAGGTATTCACCACCTCTATCGGTGCGGAGAACTTTAATTGACTTGTTGAGTTGATTTTCTACTTCATTCTTGAAGATTTTGAACATTTCAAAAGCTTCATCTTTGTGTCTCAATAAGTACACATACCCATAGCGACTATAATCGTCGGTAAAGGTAATGAAGTATCTTTCACCATTCCTAGTCATTGGCTTAAAAGGACCACATACATCCGAATGTATGATACCTAATAAATCTTTTGCCCTTTCGTTAGTTCCACTAAAGGGTGCCTTAGTCATTTTTCCTTGTAAACAAGATTCATATACATCAAATGAATCACATTCATTTATGTTTAAAAGACCATTCTTTGAAGTGTTTGTATACGTTCTTGTTTATATGACCAAGACGACAATGCCAAAGGTAGGTATCATTCAAATCTAATTTGAGTCTTTTGTGGTTGCTTGGTATATTGAGCTATCATATGTTGCGTTTTCATGAACCAATTCATAAATACCATTACAAGGTATAGCTTTAAAATAAAATACATGATTTAAAGAAACATGAATATCATTGTCAACAAACTTGAAATCATAATCATATTGTCTTAAACGGGAAACAGAAATTATGTTCCTAGTCAAACTAGGAGCATATAATACATTATTTATAATACATTTTTTAAATAACTTCCAAACCACTTGGAAGCTTCAAAATGTAGTCTCCTTGGGTTTCCACTGAACCTTTGCACCATTGCCCATGAAGAGACTTATTTCCCCTTTTGCATAATGCTCATTTCTTTGAACCCCTGCAACAAATTGCAAATGTGAGTTCCACATCCGGTATCTAATACCCATGTGTTAGAAGAAATAACATTTAGCTCAACATATATCATGTATATTATACCTGAGGTTTGCCCCGCATCCCTCTTTTCTCTCAACTCTTTGAGATAGACTGGACAATTTCTCATCCAATGCCTTATCTCACCACATTTGAAGCATGGGTCGTTCACAACAACCTTTTGCTTCTTCTCCTTGGGCTTCGGAGGTTGCGCCCTAACACCATCTTCCCCTTCCCCCAACGTGCCCTTTCCTTTGGCAACAGTTGCCTTAGGAGGGGGTAGAGACCTTCTCCTTCTCCCACCTTCATTAATGGTGAGAACGGATAAAACCCTTTTACCCATTCCCGCCTCGGCTGATTTGAGCATTGAATGAAGTTTATTTATGCTCTTGTCCCATCCGTTCATGTTGTAGTTCATGGCGAATGCCTCAAACTTTTAGTTAGGCGTTAAGGATCAAATCCGTGGCCAACTCTTTTGAGACAGGACAGTTTAGCCTTTGAAGGTGGTCGATGTGGCTTTTCATCTTAAGAACATAAGATGAAACTGATTGGGATTCCTCCATCCGACATGCATGAAGCGCTTGAACCGTTTCGTAGCGCTCCACTCTAGCTTGTTGCTGGAACGTTTCCCGCAACTGAGTGATCATGTCATAAGCTCCATGGAGCTCATACTCCTTTTGGAGTTCGGGTGTCATACTTGCTAACATTAGGCAAGAGACTTGGATGGAGTCTTCCACGTATCTAACCCAATCATTATAGGCTTCCACATCCTCCTCGTTAGGTTCATCGGGGATGGGATCATCAAGGATTTGGCCCCGCTTTTCTTGCTTGAGAACGATTCTCAAGTTGCGGTACCAATCCATGAAATTGTTAGGTGTTAGACGATCCCTTTGAAGGATCGCCCTTAGGGATTGGTTGTTTTGGTTTGGTACATCGTTATTAGCGTTGTTGTTGTCGGCCATCTACAAGATTTTACAAAGTTCCATTAGTAATCGTTGATATAATATATTTCATTTATCAATACCCTTTTGTCTCATAGACCATTAATAAATAAAATTTAGAATCCAATGTTATATTTAAATATTGGTTAGGTGACCTTTATCCCATTATTTAAATAAACAAGGTAGTCATAAATGACAATTGAAACCTATTGCAACTTCTAGTGGTATGGGATCGTTTGAACATCTTATGTTTATAACGGCATGTTTATCCCATCAACACCTTTTGTAAAACATATTTTAGGTGATCCATTCAATATATTTTACAAATCAAGTCGTCCTACTTCACACACGTGTGAGTTTGCTACATAAGTGGTTAGGTGACCTTTATCCCACAAACATGGTATTCTCACCTCAAGTTATAAGTTCCCTCAAAGTGGTTAGGTGACCTTTATCCCACTAAGAGTTTGCAAGTAACCTAAGTGTTGTGTAAAAGGATGGTGTTTAACTTGTTTTCAAAAGGGATTTACATTTCACAATTCTTGTTTAGAAAAGTCTATTGTACCATATGATTGTATGCATTCAACCATATAGTACCCTATTGGTTCTTTTAAATAAAACCCATTTTATTTTGCAAACCATTAACTCCTTTTATAGAACCATTCTATTTTGCTTAATGATTTGAGAACCAATTTCTTGTTATAGCTTGTTTAATTGATGGTTTGTTAATCACATCCAAATATTCAAAACAAAACAACATCATAAGCATTCAACCAAGCATAACCAACAATTCACATATGCATAACAAAGCATACTAAGTTGAGCACACTTGTTTAGCCAAAACAGTGTGTCAAAAGGTCTTGTCCTAAGGGTTAAGAACATGACACATGGTTGACAAAGGAACTCCCACTTGAATCCACATCTTCAAGCATCCTCTTTGTCCATGTTTTCTTCAAATCTTGTTCTTGAGCATCCTTACAAAAAGTGTATCCTAATACATTTTTTCTAGTAAAGAAAAACTCCTAATCTATTTATTACAAACCATATGAATGAATAGATTACAATACAAGACTTGAAACAAAAATTAAATTATTACATGCCCAAATGATATAAAATGACAACCAATCAATCATCCACATGGTCAAGGCTTTGTTATGCATAATCAACAAACAACATATTCAAACATATCCTAATGTCACGATTTTGGCAGCCCCTTTTAACCCATGTTTTTGGCCAACATAAACCAAGAACAAATGGGTTTAGCGCATACAACAAACATCTTATGATCTAGATTTTTAAAGACCCTTACATGCATAAGTAACATCTTTAAAAAATCAAAATGGGTCACACTTCAGCCCTCTAACTCACGGGTATGTGGTGTCAAACCCACAAAACCGTGAACTAGCAAGTACAATACATGTATGCATACGTATAAGTGGCTCTTGATGCCATTGTTGGGGTTTTAACATGTTTATCAAAGTTCATATAAGCTTGTTTATATGAAAACGCAGCGGATTTAAGTTTTAAAACATGTCAACATAGATGGTTATTAAACCCATTTAATAAGCAATCCCCAAAACCATGGATCATTACGAAATTGCATACAATGAATGAACATAAGATGATGAAATACAACCTTTGGAGCTGCTGGATTTCGAGATTAGAGAGGTGAATGAAGATGAAAACTTGGCTGAAACTTCAAAGTAGAAGCCCTCAAGTGGTGATACCCCAAGCTTGTCCAAACACCTTTGATTGCTAGGAATCTTTGACACCAATTTTTCAGCAACCAAACCCTTTTGAAAGCTGAAAATTCTGCTCTATCTTTTCTTCCAAAACCATGAGAGAGAGAAGAGTTGAGAGAGGAGAAAGCTTTTTGCATGCAAGAGTGAATGACTAGAAGTTGGAGTGTGTTAGTGTCTTTAAGTTTGTCTATTTACAAGACAAAGAAATGGAACCCCATAGGCCCTTTGGGCGGCCGAAAATACCAAGACAAAAGGGTCCCACCCTTTTAAATTTTAAATACAACTAACATACTCTAATCTCTAGTTTATAAAGTTGAAAACTAATTTTAAACTTTATAAATTAAACACTCTTTTATTTGTTATCATTTAGTAAAACTAAATAATGAAAAACAAATAATATCTCATGAACAATTATCCACATAATAATGTTCATTTGCAAAGCAATAATTTAGAAAACCTATTTTCTAAATTGGTGTCATTATTTATTTGTATGATCTTATAAAAAATAATTATCTTTTGATGTTTGTTAAGCTTGTATTGGTATGACCCGACTTGGATCATATCACACTAGCCACATCAATTTAATATGTATCTTGGGCAGATCAATTCCTTCACTATAGTCCAGTGGAGGTTTGATGAGCCTTCAGATGCCTTTCAGTTGGTAAGAGAGAATGGAGAAACTAACGAGCTAGATACATCATCTCTGCTACACTTTAGCAGATTTGACATCAATCATCTAGCTGAATTACCACTCTCCAAACCCTCCAACTCTCCTATTGCTTCTCTCATCCGAAAGCACATACTCAATATGAGAGAAGCAGAGTTGATTAGAAGAGCTCGAGTTACTGCTGATGCTGAAGCCTCTGCAAAAGGTCAAGCCTTTCTCCAGATGGTTTAAGACCCAGCTTTGGAGCCTATAGCTTGATGGTACATGACTCCAACACCATCAGCTTACTTTATTCAGAGGGAATAGCCAACTGATTCTTGTCATTCATGGTGATAGACTAGATGTCTTAACCAGAACAGACTTGTTCCAAATGCTACTCACATCTACCAAGGAGAAAGAGAGAAAGATGTGAAGATTATGGCTATGATAAGAAAGGCACTGGAGAAAAAAGATAAGTAGTGTTTTGGTAGCATCATCCTAGGGGGAGATTGTTTGGTACATCTACAATGGACTTCCAAGACAATGCTGCACTTCCGAAGCCAAGTCAAAAGTCTTCTGAAGCCAAGCAAGAAGAACTTCCGAAGAGAGTTACTCTTCGGAAGTACCATGAAGACAAAGATAGGAAGCAGCTGATTCTAAAGAAGTTGTTTCTTCCGAAGCCAAAGTGACTTCAGAAGACTTTATGTCTTCCGAAGTACACTTACGTTCGGAAGAAACAACTGTGGCTAGTTGACAAAAGTAAGGGACCTGTCAGTATAGTCAACTACTTTACTGACAAACTGCATGGAGCTTCTCCATGTGGGTATGTTTGACCTTACTTTATCCACTGTTCATCCATCTTAGATTAGTACAGTCACCATACTTAATTGGTGACGAAAGGTAAGTCAGGACTTGTCATGACTACCTAATTCTAGGATAATACTTTATCTTAGTTAACATACTTCTAGCAACTATAGTATTTTATCTAGTTGTATTCCCAGCTAGTTTTCCAAGTATAACTGGCTATAGATAGTAGTATATATAGTTCTACTTGTAAGCTCAATAGAATGAGGTGCAAAGACAGAGCCTTGTTATATTGAGTTGAGAATTAATATATACAAGCATCTTGAAAAACTTATTTCTTATGTCTTGCTCACTTAATATATTATGATCAACTCTTAGAGCATTCTGTTATCATCATCCGAGTGATATCAAGTGAGTTTAAGAGAGAATCATTGTGTTGAATGATCTGTAACGATCCTGCATAAGTAGTTCAAGTAAAACAACAATAATACTATTTTAAAATTTCATTTTATAAAACTATGTTTTTTTATTGTTTTATTAAACATTCTAGTCTTTTTTCAGTTTTATTTTGAAAAAAATAATTATGCTAAAATACTTCGTATTTAAAAAAAAAATTGTGTCATTTATTTTTAAAGTGTATTTTTCATTAATATATCAAGTTTTTAATTTTTACAATATCTATTTTTTTATTTAAAAATGTTTTAAATAATATATTAATATATATACTATTATCATTTATTAGGAGAGATGGGCAGAAAAATGAAAATGAGAATGCTTAATATGTTGACATGTGACATTTCAAGAGCTTCTTTTATTATAGGTAATAGATATAAAAAACTAAACATTAATATATATCTAACACTATCATTCATAATCCGACCTACCCGTTAAACCTTTTAAAATCCAAAAACAATAAAAATTGAAATCTAGTCCGACCCGGTTCCCGGTCCAACCGTCGAACCGGTTAGAACTAACTGGTTCATGAAGAAGAAAACAAGTTGGAGTGGTTCGGACCGATGGCTTCACCAACGCCCGTCCGATCGGACCCTAATAACATTATTAAATGCCCTTTGCACTAACCTTCATCAAAATACAACTTAAGTTCAATCATGCCCCTCTCATTTGAGGGGCAATTCCGTCCTTTTACCTCTTATACTACAACAAGCTTTATATAAATGCCCCTACCCTTATCTTCTTCTCGGTTGATTTTAGGGTTCTCAAACTTGAAAGATAAACAATCAATTATGGTGTATTATTAGTATGGTAAGCAAGTTTTCTAGGAACCTCATGGACCCTTAGAAATCTTAGTTGTAGAATCTATGGATGGTCCTAAAAGGTAAGACTCATTCATCTTTAATCCTTACGTATTATGTTCTTTTTCATCTACTCCTCTAAAAAATTATGTTGTAATGTAGGGATCAAATTATCATTCATTGGATAGTTTGATCCACAAATGTGCGAATATTACGAGTCTGTTAAAGGAAAAAAAATATGAACTTGATAAAATTCTTAAATTATTCGAGCTGAATCAAGGAAATGCAAAAATGTTTGATTATGACCTAGATTGGTATTATTGTAGTTTTATCTGCTATGAAAATATACTAAGCTAATGTGTTTAACTGATATTATATATGCAATATACAAATTTGGGATTATTTTATTGTTTGACTATGCTTATGGGATATACAAACAATGTTAATGTTATTGTTTCCTCTTTATGTTCGAAAATATTTTAACAACCGCTTTAATATTTTTTAGCAATAAACCATACCCATGACACAAAAAAAATAGATTACACTATAATATCTTAAACATGCACTACATATATTTAAGAAAAACTAAAAATTACACATGCATTTAGTAAAACATAAACCACAATCTTGCCATTTCATAATAACCAAACTTTAATACAAAGAGATTCAACACGATTATCAATAGGAACCACCATAGTTATCAAATTTTATCAAAAGACTAGTTCAAGACATAAACCATAAACCATGCATTAAATAAAACATAAACCACCACATGCTAGTTCAACAACACATTCAATATCCCCTGCAAGTCTTGTTGTCATGGCTTAGAAGTTTACACTTGCACATGTCACCGATGTTGCTTTCCTTGACAATTTCTCTCCTTTTATCACATCTTCTAACTCCGCTGCTCATCCATTCCTTTGTTTTTCTTGGCCAGCTAATAGGTTTCTAATAAGCAGGTGGTGTGATAATAATGACACTTGAGATTTTGGCCATATAGATCAACCATTAATTGGATTGACCTTGAACTTGTAAACTTCTTTCCATCTTGTAAATAGAATTAAAAAACTCTCAAGTAAGCCAACTGCCTATCCATTTACAGCTTTATTCAGATAGCTACCATTGCATATTTGCTGGGTATGATAGTGAGTTCACATCTTCTACATGCACAACTCTCTAACTTATGTTCACCATATAGTGATCATTAAATGGGCCACATACTTGATAATATTCTTCCCCATTCTAAATAATAGTATACCTATCAACAATGTATAAGCATAATATATTATTTGGATATGATGTTAACGTTAAGAACATTCACAGTTTTATAATGCCTAACTAAATGGGTAGCATCCTTCTTGATTGACTCACACATAGCTTAGTAGCAGATAGTGTTAGCAAACCCTTAATTTTATTAATAACTTAAAGAACATTCATGATTCTCCTGGTCAATGATTCCTTGATGTACTCTAAAATAGTGATTTTGAGTATGTCCCTTCAATCTAAAATATTGAAATTCATAACTTCACACATATTATTGAGCATCACATCTAAGATTCCCCTACCTATAATTATACAACTATTTTAGACCTCCATTGTAATGATTTAATAATCAATAACATTACACGAGAAAGGTGATCTTGCCTAGTGTTTGGGTGGTTTTTTAGATAACCAAACATGTGCATCATTATTGAACTTCTTCAACTCATCCATTTCCTTTTTAGTCATGGTAATTTTCCTTAGCAAATCCTTATACACCTTTCCTTTAAAAGTTTCTCATATTCTCACTGATATGTCTGAGACAGTATCTATGTTTAGCACATGGGATTGCCTTAGCCAATGCAAGAATAATGCCTTTTAATTAAACATAAAAAACATATGAAACCGTGTCACTTATAATAGTTTGAATTAAAGTTTTTAGTTATAAATGTAATCGATTTAATGCAAATAGGAATACCTTTTTCTTATCACTTATAAATGTAAAGTATGAGTTACTTCCTAAGTCCAAATCAACAATAACACATTGTAGAAGTCAAGTCCAAGAATTGAAAGTTTCAGCTTTTAATATGGCATAAGAAAGTGGGTAAATACCATTGTTATGGTCAATACCTGTTGGATCATATGAGGCTGGTGCAACCAAAACAATACTTAGAATACTAAAGAGGCCTTCCGAAACTAAAGCTGCTCTTCCGAAGACTAGTTAAAGATCTTCCGAAGCTCAAGTATGAAGAACTTCCAAAGGTAGAACTCAGTCTTCCAAGACTAAGTATTTCTTCTTCCAAAGTATATCAACATAGAAGATTCAATACGAATTCTTCCAAAGAATAGAGTCGTGAAGACTTGCAGAAGACTCGAAAGAAGTTGATTCTTCCGAAGTATAAATGGCCTCGGAAGAAACTATTATTCCAAAGCCATTTAGCTTCGGAAGAACCTGTTGGGTTCAACAATTGGATAAACTGAAGCTTTCCAAATCACAGTCACAGCCGACTGAAGATCTCATTGTACAAGTTCAAGACCAAGTTGATTACAACAAAAGAACAATACAAGACAATTCAACATGACAAAGTCAAGATCAAGACAAATAGAAAAGTCAAAATTAGGTCATGTTGTAATAATAATATAAATAGACCCACTAGTGCATTTTTGCAAGTGTGGTTTTTTTGTGTGTTTCTCATGGTATGAAGCACCACCCAAGGAGAAATCCTCTCCTTTGGGTGGGTTTGATCTTCCTCCATCTTTGTATTTGATTATTCATTATAACTTGTTTATCAACATCAATGAAATCATCTACACGTTATTATTATTATTCTCTTTGTTCTATGATTCACACACACCTCCACCCATCTTAATTTGATTTTTCAGATCTGAAAGTGATGAATCCTAAGATCCAAGCTCAACGAATCTGAAATATTGATTCAGAAGAACCAACTATGAACAAGTGGATATAAGTATGGTCTGTCTGACATCCGCTGCAACTTCTGATATATTGCATGGCGCTTTCCCACGCCCATGTAGTTGACCATACTTTCATCCACTTTTTATCCATTCTCAGTTAGTATAGTTACCATTCTTAGTTGGTGAAATAAGGTTAGTCATGGACTTGTCATGACTACCTAATCCAGGATAATATTATATCTTAGATGCTTTACTTCGAGCAATGTAGTATTTGTCAAGTTGTAAATTCCAGCTGGTTATCTAAGTACAACCCGACCGTAGTAGTAGTATATATTGTAACTCTATAACCATGCTTGTAAGAGTCTTGTAATACTGCGTTGAGTAGTAATATATACAAGTATCTTGAAAAACCTATCTTTGTGTTCTTTGTATTTTTTACTTATTATATTACTTGTGAACTTAGTTAGATATTCTGCTTCATCAAACTGAGTGAGATTAAGTGAGTTTGTGAGGTAAACCTATGTTGTGAGACTAACACTGATCCTGCAATTAGTATCAGAGCTTTTTAGGCTCTTGATTGTGAAATCTAACCATCCCGAATCACCTTGTTTCTTCACACTTACTTCACTAAAATGGCTCTTAACCAGAAAATTTTTGAGTCTGAGATGAGAACCATGATGATTTTAGAGCCTGGTGCAAAAATATTAAAGGCTTTATCAAGTATCAAGACAGCCGCATGTGGAGATCAGTACTCATGGTCCTTACAAATCAAATGTAGAATACCAAGCTGGTAATGGTGCCATGATAGAGAAGGCTATTGAAGACTACTCTGATAAAGACTTTAAGAAGATAGACATCAACAGCAAAGCTATGACTCTCTTGCTTACAGCCATATGAAACTCCATTATGGTGGCTTTCAGCAATGTGAGACTGCTAAAGAACTATTTGATGCTTTGACGTTGATGTACTCTATTTCTACTGAATCCAAGGAGTCCAAGAATGATGTGCTGAAGTAGAAGTTTGAAAACTTCACATACATTATTGGTAAGACCTTGAGCCAATAATACTTTAAGTATATGGACTTGATCACCTCTCTTCAGTCTCTAGGAGTGGTTCTTGAGAAAAGAGACATAGTGAAAAAGTTCATGAGTGCATTCCTTATGAGTGGAATTTTTACTGTGTCTCAATCTGAGAATCTCAACACTCTCACCGTAACTGAACTATACGGAATCCTTGATGATACCATATGGAGATGGAAACTTAGAAAGACCATATGATGAACAGACACTCAAAAACCTTCCAGCCGGTCAGCAATGCTCTACCCTGTTCTTGAATGTTCAAGAACTCCCAGCCCCAGTTGTACTTGAACTACCCCCATCAGCCATCATCCTCTTATGGGCCTTATGTCACATTTCCTAGGACACCCAGGTCTCAAAAAGCTCAACAAAATCCTTTTCAGGATAGTTGTCCTTTATTTCAAGAAATGAGCACTATGTAGATTTTCAATTATGTTTTGATGATCTTGAGTGTTTTAGCCCATATGATGTAAGTACATGGACATTGTCCAGCAGATGGCTCTCCTAACCTACAGAGTAAAGAAGTTCTTTAAGAGAATTGGAAGGCAATTCCCTCAGAACCTAACGACCAACAAATTTGGGTTTGACAAGTCAAAGGTCAAGTGCTACAACTCTCCAACCAATTTGGTCACTTTGCAAGGGAATGTAAGGCTCCTAGATCCAATCCTAGAGCAACTCAAGCCTCCTAACATCCTACTACCTCAAAAGCTCAGCGAAATCCACTAAACAACATACTGCAACTGTTGCTTAAGAAGTTGATTAGAGCTCATGGTGCAAGATGACACTCCTGCTCAAGTCTCATGGATGCAACTGAAGACAGTAAGGCATATGAACATCTCTGTACTCCATCCTGTATTGCTAAGGTCAAATTATATCAGGACTAAGCATGGAAATTAAATTTGATATTGAGTCCTTAAACATATTAAAATCTGATTTTAAAAGAGCAGAATCTGACTACAAACTCAAAATTAAAGAGTTAGAGTAAACTATATCCTTTTAAGACATGAACATTCAAACTACAAGGCTTAAAAAAAAGATTTAATCTCCAAGTTGATAGAGGCTTAAGCCCAGCTAGTAA